>JAHHZJ010002537.1:0-72107 GCA_021437245.1 Aegilops speltoides
CCAGTTTTCCTTTTCTTTTCCTTTATTTTATCCCACTTTTATTTCCGAGGCGATGAGCGAAGGGAGGCGATATATATTGCATCATTTGGCGGTTAAATATGTATGCAAAATAGGAACATATATATTACATCATTGGACCCATGCATAATAATGGCTAAGTGTGTATACAAAATAGGAACATATATATATATTACACATCATTGGACCCATAACATCGTTTCCTCGGTCTTTGGCGTTTTCGTTTTGAGTCAGCTTCTTTCCCTTCTTGTTAAATCGAAGAATAATTGAGCCCCTCATTGTGACTTTGCCTTTTCCATGGAGTACGATTTTTCTTAGGTAATGTAGTATTGATTCTTCTTTTGGCGTATACTTCATCATCATCGTCATCTTCCCTCATTGGGTTGCCGTCTTGATCATAGTCTTCCTCGTTGGCGACTCCATCCATTCAATGATGTTCCTTTTGCCTCTCCTCCGACAACACGGCTGGGATTCTTGTGGTCGATTATGAAGAAGCATTGTGTCATGTGCTTAGCGTGTACCCATGGCTCATTTTTTGCGATAGCGTTCATGGTAGCGCTCTTGGCGTCGGGTATAGTCATGGTAGTGAACATCCGGCTTTCTCTTTCGACATTCTTAGCCCATCTGACACGGAACATCGTCGTGTTGTGCAGTCCAGAGTAGTCAAGCTCCCAGATCTCCTCGACCCTTCCATAAAATCGTTCGGTTGTGCGTTGTTGCTTTGCGGTCATGCATTCCATCGTCACCCCGAGTTCTTATCATCATGTCCATATCTTTTGCCTCCGTGTAGAGCGTGTATCCGTTGATATCATATGCACGATAGGTTACGAGGTTGGGCGAGGGCCATGTGCTAAGGCGTATATGAGCAATCCGTCCTTAGAGCCCTCCTCAGGGATTAGCAATAATATGCTCTTTGAACCAATGCGGGAAAGTGGAGTTGTGCTCTCTAGTAACCCGGCGTCCGTCTGCGCATACCCCGGTCACGATACTTCTTTGCGATAATTTCTTTGTGCGATTGCCACGAAAGGATCCACCTCGTCTAGGTGTTGTAGCACTACCAAGTTTGCTCTGTCAAAATCATTGCGTCGATCTGAGTATGCCACGTGCAGTTCCTCGACCGTTGCGATGACCATCTCCTTGAGCCTCCCATCATTGCTTGTTAGCGGGCAAACCAACACTAACACTAGGCGGCTGGTGCGCCATATAGAAAATTCTCACGAAAGAGATGCACTCTTGTGCCAAATAGCCCAGGCGATGCTTCCATCCGGACGGGACATATTCTGAACGAATCCTTTGATGATCCCATTCATCCTCTCAAAGCGGCATCATGTTGTGCGGGAATGGCGGCCCCAGGTCTATTATGTCATCCACAATATGGACACACAGATGCACCATCACGTCGAAGAGCAGCGGCGGGAAGTACATCTCAAGCTCATTCGATATCTGCGATCTCTTCACTGTAGCCTTTGGAGCTGCTTCACCGATCGACTTTCGGAGATGATGTCGAAAAAGTTGCGAGACCAATAAGCGTGTCGCAGACGTGCTTGTCCATTATCCCTCTAAGAGCTGACAGGTAGTATCTGCATCATCATCACATGACGGTCATGAGACTTCATCCCGCTGAACCTTTTCTTGTCCGTGTCTAGATATACGCTTATCTTGCCACATTAACTTAGGAACTAACTTTCACTCGGTAAGGCACTTAAAGAATTGATTGATCTCGGCTGACTTAAGGTGAAGCAGAGGGGGCAATAATCTTCTTTCTTTAATTTCTTGCCCTTCTTCTCCGTGCCTCTGTCTCCGTCTCTGTCGATTTGTACTAAAGTAGAAGTACCTTAGTACCCGAACTTGTCTGTCAGGCGATCGCAAAGACCAGCGGCAAGGCTTGCGGGCCTTGACAAAGCTCTCCACCACTCCTTATTACTGCCATTCAAGAACAAAGTACTAGCCAAGAACACGAAGGCCAAGGCAAGAAGGAGCTTGCGGGAGAATAACCAGGGCACCATCGGAAGACTTTCTTGGCGCCAGCCGCCCGGCAGGCCAGTGACTCGACAAGCTTGCGGCACAGCTAGAAATGGGCATGGCAAGGCACTTGCAGCAGCAAACTACTACCAGACTCCAGCGCCAGCGACGTGTCATCGCAAGAGCCATCCCAAGGAGCACGTGGCGGCGCTACACAGCCATGCGGGCGAGGTGCAAGGCGTGAGGCGCCATCGTGGCAACGGTGGCTCACCTAATGGTCGTTTCTTTACCTTTGTTGGAGGCGACCCAGACGGGCATTTAATGCCCTTGTCCCCCCCGTCGAGTTAGGTAGGGGCCTTTGTTGTCTGCTTATTGTACCAACCGGCGTTTTACCTTTCTACCCCCTCTTCCCTCGCTGCCACTGTGGGTACCCCTTGAGACTATAAAAGGAGGCCCATGCGCACGTAGAAGGGGTTCGAACCATCGACACCCACAGCACCACCGTGCGCTTTCGCATGCGCTCGAGCAAGATCAAATAACAAACACAAAGCAGCGGTAGGGGTGTTATCTCAAGGAGTGCCCGAAGTTGGGTAAAGTGCCGTCTCCCCAGCAGCGCCGCCCTCGATCTGCTTTCTGCCGCGATCCCCTCTCCTTGCCCGAACGGAAGGGCCCCGATGCCCCATAGGTGCTCGAGGCCACAGAGACACGCCCGAGCAGGTCTACATCTCGTCGACATTTTGCTGGCGGCATGTCGCAGATCTTCCCTGATTTTCAAATCTTGCAAGTCTTTTCTTGCCTTCGGCCCATCCTTGGTCTTATCCGGCATGTTCATCAGTGTTGCGAGCAAGCTCTCAAGGACATTCTTATAGATATGCATTTGATCAAGGCAATGAGGTGTATCGAGTTTGTGCCAGTACTCCAAGTCCCAGAACACAGACCTCGTCTTCCATACCTTCAGCAGCGGCTCCGGCGCCTTTCTCATCGTCTTTCGGTAGCGGGGCACTCATTCCGGTTTTCAACAGCTCATTGATTTGGCACCGCTCGCTTACGTGGAGGTCCTCGATGCTCAGCATGACCATTGAATAGATCTCCACGGTTTCTCCACGGTCGTCTGTTCAAGCCATCTTGATGCCCCATGTACGATTTTCCTAGACCGCCATCTTTCCTTGGCGTTAGCTCTTGAGGCGTTGTATCATCCATGCACGCGTGCATCCATAATATCCATGGCACACGGCCTGCCACATATCCGTAACGAGATAGTCTGCCTTTATCGTGATCAGCCTTGGCTCTCATGTTGAAATACTCACCTTCTTTGGCGTCCCATGTCTTGGCGGTGTGTTCCATAACGTGTCTAACTCCTCTTGAAGTAGCCCGGATACAAATTAATATTATTTCCTGGTTGTTTTGGCCCTTGAATAAGCATGCTCATGTGAATGTACTTGATTTCATGCACAACCGGGGAGGTTGTACATCCATACAAACACGGGCCATGTACTATGGTTGGTGTTACGGTTGCCAAGCAGTTCATGCCATCGGTACATGCGCCGACACGATGTTCCTTGCATCACATTCAAAATACCGATAGAGGCTGTTCAGCGCTCTCCACGGCTTCCATTCTTCACGTGTCTCAGCTTTGGATCATCTCCATCGTCGGGCTTCTTCCTTTCCGCGTGCAGCGCATTAGCTTCTTCCTTGGGATCTACAAAATACGTGCAGAGGCGGGGAGTGATTAGTAAGTACCATACAACTTTACAGGGACATTTCTTCCGGCCTTCTTGTATCGAGAAGCATTGCACACGGACTGACTTGTTTTTCGCGTGCTCCTTCCGATAAATTATGCAATCGTTGATGCATGCATGGTATCAAGCGTGTGGTAGATCAAGAGGGCACCACGATCTTCTTGGCCTCATCAACACTAGTAGGACATAGATTACCATGGGAAGAACATCCTTTAGGTACTTGAGATGCTCATCGAGGCTAGTGTCGGTCCATTTGTTTTTAGCCTTCGTCTTGAGGAGTTGGGCGTGAAACTCAGCGGGTCACCTCGAGATTGCAACCATCATACAATGGAGTGTTGAGTCTACCACCAGTTGCTCCGGCTTAGCCTCCTCTCTAGAAGCAGCTCTCTCGATTACTCGTCTCCTTGCGAAGCAATGCTTGAACATGAGGTCCCGCACAATTGAACTTAGTGCCAAGCGAACTACTGCTGCGTGGAGTCCATGTCGTTCTCTCCGCCGCCATGTCCGGCCCTTCTCCTCCGCCATGTCCGGCCCTTCTCCGCCGCCATGTCCGCCTCTTCCCGCCGCCATTATCGATCATCTATTCGTCTTGCCCGTGTCATCATTGCCTGCCCGTCGGCATCCTCAACATCGTCATCCTCATCTTCAATTATCCACCAGTATAGCCATCCATGAAACTAGTCATGGCAGGTGCGCCGACACGACCATCTTCATGGGGAATCGAGCCAAACTATTCCTTTGCATTTTCGACACGGACATAAAACCTCTGTCCGGTTATTTTCTTTCATGTCTTGCACCGACCGCAACCACCTGTCACCATCGTTCCCTTGACCATCGTCAACTCTGCACGGTAATAATAAAAAATTGATTGTAAAAATGCATGCATGCATCAAAGTCATAAAATTTTTGGCATGACCTTCCTAAAAATAGGACATATATGGATCTAGAGTTTGCCGAAATCTGTTGAAGCGAAATAAATCGACATTTCGACCAAAACATAGGCAACTCAAAAGCACAATTTGGCGTCGACTCATGCCACACACACAATTTCCACAAACATATCACACACACATAAACACATTTCCATTTTGCAAAAGCATGAAATTTTCATCACCTCTATCTCGATGGCGGAGATGATGTTGTAGGGAGATCAAAAGTGCACAAAGCTCTTCTTGACAAAGATAGATCTAGTTAGGGGCAAATAGGTCCTTAACTAAATCCTACATCTACCTAGCTACCTAATTTGGAAGGAGACAACTTCAACTAGTGGAGGGAAGGAAAAAGAAAGGAGATGCATTAATTAATGGAGGTGGTGTAGTTATGTAGGAGTAATGAAGAGAGAGAAGGTGGATAGAGAAGAGAGAGAGTAATGGGGAGAAGTATTGATAAGAAGAAGAGTGAGAGTGGGAGCATGTGGTGGAGGGAAGAGAGGAGAGGGGAGGTAGGGGGAGGGAAAAAAGGAAGGGGAGGGAGGGGACGGGTTGGGGGTTGGTGGGGTTAGCGATGGTCACGGGAGATAAAGCGAGCTGCTGCTAAGAACTTAGCAACATGGCGCTTTGCGATGGCGCTCTTGCTAAGCTGGGACAAAAATTGTGGCAATTTGAAACTTACCAGCAACGATCTCGAGGAAACCGCGTGTCACATCCCTAGTTCTGGTATGACCTAGACTAGCTAGTCATTTGTGCATCATGTTTAAATTTCATTTAAATGTGAAATGAGGATTTGTAAAACCCTCGAAATCATTTGGAAATGACCGGATAAAAATTGCTCCAAAAGGTCCAAGAAAATGTTCATGTCTCTCTCTGAAAATATTGGGCAGAGATAAAAATCAACCAATATTTTTAGGAGCTCATAAATATTTATTTTGGGCATTTGGAATTAATGCAATAGTTATTTGCTTTGGATATATATTATTATATATATAATATGTTGTCCAAAAATTATGCCACTTGCTGAGGAGCTCTGGAATAATATAGTTAGCTCCTGCAAAAATGGGCATAAGGAAATAAAATGATTTAGTATTTTAATTAAATCAAACAGATGTCAGAAAATTAGAAAACATAAATAAAAAGAGGTACTTACAGGCCTCCTCCTGTGCAGCCAGCCCAGCGGCCAGGTAGGCCCAGCCCACTGCCCCCTCCTCTGTCGTCTTCGTCCTCGGCAGAGGATGGTAGCGTGCCCGGCAGCAGCAGCTCCGCGCGCCATGCCACCTCCTTCTCTGCTGCCTGCCCTCTCCCTCCTCGTCTGGATACCCGGGAGGCGCCACGCCACGCCCCAACCGCTCTCACTCTCCCAGCCCTCTCCTCTCTTCTCCCTCGCTCTCTCACCTTGCAGCCGTCGCCCGATCGTCGCCGTTCGCCGTTACGCATGCCACCGGCCTCCCTCGCCCCTCCGTAGAGCCAGAAGCTCCGCCCCGACCGCTCTACCCCTCGTCAAGCCACGCACCTCGGGACGGCCTCCGCCGCCGCCATCGCCATCGTCTTCCTCCTCGGGCTCCGCCGTCCGCCGCCCGTCGATTCGCCGTCGCGAGTCTTCCCGAGCTTCGTGGCGCCTTCGCTGGATCCACCGTGAGCTCTGCCGTTTCCCCTCTTCCCGTGCTCGTTTGCCCGTCTAGCTAGCTCAACCACCGTGCCCGCAAGCTCCTGCGCCGCCCGGCCATGGCGCCCGCGGTGGCGAGCCGAAACCAGCCACACCAGCAGCGTCACCGTGTTCTGGTAGCGCCCGAGGCCGTAAAACCCTCCGCATCCCCTGCCGTGCACCGCAGCGCCTTCTCCCCTCTCGCCGAACTCGGTGCGCGCCCAAGTGGTCGCCGCCGATGATATAAGCCGTCTCGGTGAAGCGGAGGCACCCTGAGGAAGCAGCGAGCATGCCAGCGTAGGTGCCCTCCGCCGCGCGATTGGTTGCGGGCGGCGATCCCGACCCGCCGCCAGCGTCTGGCCTCGCCCGGCGTCGAGTCGCCCGGCGGGTTAGGCCCTGTTGACCCGGGTTTGACCCCCACAGGTCGTGACAAGTAGGCCGGGCCCGGCTAATCTGGTTTGGTTTTTAATTAAGTTTAATTAACTTCATTGACATCTTAATTAGCGATGGTTTAACACTAATTAACTTAGATTAGTTAGTTAGTCACTAGCGTGTGGACCCCTGCGTCGGGTTTGACCTGGTCAGCCACGTTGACTTGCGGCGTCACGCTGCCGTCATCTTGGCGCAATTAACTATTTTACGGAATTAAAATAAATCAGGAAATTCGGAAAATGATTTAAACTTCAAAATTCATAGAAATTCAACGTAGCTCAGATTGAAATAATTTATATATGAAAAATTATCAGAAAAATGCAATCTTTCCATCTGTACTAGTTTCATGCATGACAAACCAACGTATACATGCTGAATATGAGAAACACATTATGGCATATTAAGAGACTTAAATTAGAATTGCATTTGAGCTTAGGGTTCAAATGGACTTCAAACCAAATGAATACTAGTTGCATTAGCTCAAACAGCATCACATCTTCATGCCATGTTCATGCATCATATTGTTGCATATGCTTTGTATTGATTGTTGGCACCGTTCCTTCTCGATAGGTCTTGCTCCGGAGACCGTTCAGTACTGTCTATGAAGCGGTGCCTCCTTGTTGATCTACCGGCAAGCAAACCCCTTGTTCATTCGATAAAATCCTACTCTCTCGCTCCTGCTCTCGGTTATTGCATTAGGACAACAACGATTCATACGCTACATTGTCTTTGCGGTAGTTGAACCCATTCCTCTGCATGACTGTCATTCCAGCGATAAATAGTTAAAACCCACTAGCATGTGTAGGAGTTGATTGAGCCATGTTGTGTTCCTACCATGCTATGCACTGCTATTGCTTAGAGTTGTGTCAGTCGGTTCATTGGGAATGAATTGGAGTGTTACGATATGTTACGATCTTTGGGAGTGAGCGTGTGAACACGATTTGGTAAAGGTAGCGGTGAGAGGCCATGTAGGAGTACATGGTGGGTTGTCTCCTTTGGAACCGTTCATAAGCCTTGAGTTCTATGTATGTTGTCCAATGACTCGATACTACCACACATTGGGCTCAGGCGCTCCAAGCCCTCTCGACTTATTAACCAACTTGATCTCTGTCCGGGAGTTGCAACTAGTGTACGGTGTTTGTAGGTAGTGCTATTTTTCTACCAAGTGGCACCGGCGAGGTGGGCTTAGGACAGACTAAACACACGTGGCTGGTGTACCAGTGGCACCGGATGGTGGGCTCGGGAACCCTACACACATCGTTTGGGGCCGTGGCGACACCCGGCGGATCTCCTTGCGGATGGAACCGAATAGGCGATAAACCTGGGCTAGAGTCTTGTGTGGTTAGTCGGTCGTGGCCGACTCCTCGCCGAGCTTCCGCTTGAAGGTTGCGAGATACCACGGCGTGTACATGGTGGTAAGTGGCGAGGCGTGTGTGAAGAAGTACACCCTGCGGGGTTAACATGATCTATTGAATAGCGGGTCATGGTTATGGACTTCTTGGATGCTTACATGGTACATAGACAACTTGAAGTGGATACTATAAAATGCTCAAGACAAGTGTGAGTACTATGGATGGCCTTCTCGTGAGGGAGGCGGGGATGAATCCATAGTAGTGTATTGTGTGGTGATTAGTGGACTCGTGTGCCATATCACCTCAAAGAAGTTCAGTAGTCGTAGAACAGGATAGCCACGAGTCAAAGCTGGCTTCTGCTGCAACTAAACCCCACATTACCCTCTTGACACAAGTGCATGTATGATAGGATGTGATGTAAGTCTTCTTTGAGTACCTTTGTACTCATGTTGCTTTATTTATGTTTTTGCAGCGGAGACTTGGTCTTACTAGTGTTCTCGTGGACTTGACGAGTAGCTTGTACCTCAGCTCGATCTTGATCGGATGTTGTAGATAGTCGGGCTCTTGACCTTTTTCATTTGTAGATATACGCACGGACATGTAATGCTTCCGCTTGTTGCTTGTATGCTCGTATGATGGGTCCTGCGACCCTGTTTGCAATAAATGCTATGATGGCTCTTTTGAGCCTTTATCTATATGAGTTGTTGAGTTATGTTGTGATGCCATGTTATACAGCACATACTTGCATGTTATCGTCGTGTAATGTGTATTGCTATGTGTGGGATCGACTATCTAGTTGTTTATTCTTAGTAGCCTCTCTTACGGAAATGTCTCCTAGTGCTTCCTTTGAGCCATGGTAGCGTGCTCTTGCTCCGGAACACTTAGGCTGGCGGCATGTGTCCTTCTTCGTTCTGTATACATCCTTCGGGAAATGTCGCGATGAATACGGAGTCTGTTAGCCCTTCTGCCGGTTCACGAATCTGTTAGCCCGATGCTACTGACTGGATTCACTCGATGATATGACACGTTCGATCTTTGGGTCATGGATGCTGTCCTGTAAGTTTGAGCCACTTTGGGTTTCGACTAGCCATGTCGGCCGGGCTCCTTATCATATGGATGCTAGCGACACTATCATATCGTGTGCCAAAAGCATAAGCGGTCCGGCAAAGGTAAGGCGACACCGTGGGGATACCATGCGTGAGGCCGCAAAAGTGATATGAGGTGTTACATGCTAGATCAATGTGGCATTGAGTCGGGTCTGACAGCTTTGGTATCGAGCTTGTTGCTGTGGGATTACCAAGCCAAAGCTGGTGAAGTTGAGTCTAGAAATTCTTTAGTTATGTAAGGAATTGATTGTGGGAAGGAGCGTAAGGCTCTTTTTACTCCTTATACCTCATGGCCTTCGATCAGAGTCATCCTATCTTTCTGCGGGGTTAAGGAACTAGGCTTTATCTTCCGTCTATTAGGATCACGTGTTACTACTCCGTAGTTCCTTAGGATTGGTTGATCGAGTCATACTCCGTTTTGAGTACCTCGGTGTAGCTTTGTTTAGTACTATCCCGAACCTTGAGTGATGATGTTGAGTATGTTACTACCCCATTTTAGCGAGGATGTCTCATTACGAGCATTTCTTTGCCGTTATCTTGCGGAATTGCCCTAGGAGTTAGAGAGTTACTAATTTCCTTGTCCTACATTCTATAGCCCATAGTTGATCTGATTCCGCCTTTGGTTTCGTTCTCGGGATGTCATCGGCTAAGCGAAGTTACATTGCTCGTAGCGAGAACCACGGGGATGGTAGGGATGAGGATCCTCCGACCAACCTTCGTTGACAAAGTTCATGTTAGAGATGGGAGAAACAAGCGTGAGTCTAACGCTTGTTGGCGTATCGAGAGAACACCGCACATCAGTTCAAGGGATCGTGACCATTCATTGACTTCATCCGCTTGCACCCACCCACCTTTCATCATTCTATTGAGCCACTCGATGCGGATGGTAGCTCCGTAGTATCACACATAAGCTCCGTTCTGCGAGCGTAGATGAAGATGACAAGGTCACCTATGCCACATACCACGGAAGGTCTGCTAGTCTTTGGTGGCGAGAACTATGAGGCTATGCTTCCGGTGGCGATTCCTACGGAGGGATTTCACTTGAGGCTTTTCGCGAGCATCACATTCCTCGGGCCCTTATCGATCGCCAAGAGAAGAGTTACGTAGTTTCACCCGAGTAAGATGGCTATTGATGCTTCTGCGAGAGAGTTTGAGAACCTCGCCCGTTATGCCACGAGAAGAAGTGTCCACGGACGCCAAGAAGCGAGCTAGGTTCGGAAGGTCTCAACCCCAAGTTGCGTCGTGATCTCCACGCATCATTGTGATACATTCCAAGCTCTTGTGAACAAGGCCATCTATGCAGAGACAGCTCAGCTCACTTACGAGGAGTCTCGTAAGCACACCTGTGATTTGGGATCTTCCTCCGGCTCTAGCTCCAAGAAGCGCCGGATTTGGGTTCCAAACTCCGCTCTTCCTCCCGGATATTCACCGAGGCCATCTCATGTGGTGCCTCACCCAGCTCAGTCATATGTTCCACCCAGGCCTACTGGTATACCGCTTGTCAGTGCGGGTCCACATCCAACTTCAGGGACTTGCTTCACATGCGGGAAGTCAGGACACTATACGCGTGTTGCTCTCGGACTAGTTATGCTCCACCCCGCCGAAGTCATTGGCCGTGGTAAGCCATCCGCAAGATGATCGATGTCAAGTCAGCCCCCTGAGCGTGGGCGTGTGCATCACGTCTCACTAAAGCGCTCATGATGATCCGGATGTCATTCTTGGTACACTCCTTGTAAATTGTCACCCGACGCCGGTTACATTCGATCTTGGAGCATCTCATTCTTTCATTTCGAAGGCTATGCTCGTTTGCACGACATGTCATTTTGTGATATGCCAACACCACTTGAAATCCAAACCCCAGGGTCTAGATGGCAAACTACCAGAATCAGCTATGGTAATGAAATCCTTGTTGATAGACTTGTTTTTCTTGCATCACTTGTAGCCCTCAAGTCCTCGAGATATTAACATCATCTTGGGTATGGGTGGATGACACTCATCATGCCAAGATTGATTGTTACACCAGATCTGTTCAGCTTACACACCCATCGGCAAGATAGTCCTTTGTCTCCACTAGAGTTGCAAGCGTCGGCTCTATTCTCTTAATGCCAGCCCTCTTCCGGGCCTTGAAGATATCCGGTAGTCCGTGACTTTCGGATGTCTTTCGGAGGAAGCTGCCGGTGTTCCACGATAGAGATGTAGAGTTAGTCATAGATCTTATCCGAGGAACGCTCCAATCTCTAGGAGACCTTACAAGATGGCACCCTTAGAACTAGCGAGCTTAAGAAACAACTTGATGAGTCCTTGCAAAGGGTTTCATCCGTCCTAGTTCATCTCCTTGGGCTTGCCCGTTCTCTTCGTCAAGAAGAAGGATGAATGCGGACGGATGGTTGTAGATTATCGTCCGTTAATTTGGTCACGATAAAGAACAAATATCCGCTCCCGGGATCAACGACACTGTATGATCAGCTCATTGGATCCTCGATCTTCTCCAAGATGGATTTGAGGTTAGGCTACCACCAAATCAAAATCGAGAAATGGGGACATTCCCAAAAGCGGCTTTTGTCACTCGTTATGGCGATCTGAGTACACCGTCATGTCCTTTGGCCTAACCAACGCTCCAGCCACTTTCTCGCTTGATGAACTCGATCTTTATGGAGTACTTAGATAAATTAAATAAGTGGTTTACCTCGATGATATTCTTATTTACTCGAAGAGCGAGCAAGAGCATGCCGAACATCTTAGACTTGTGTTAGAAAAACTCGAGAGAGCACCGCCTTTATGCCAAGTTCTCCAAGTGTGAATTTTGGTTGCGGAAGTGACCTATCTAGGCCACGTAATCTCGATAAGGGCATTGCTGTCAATCCGAGAGAGTTAAGGCCGTTCTTGATTGGACTCCACGAAACCGTTAAACAAGTTAGGAGTTTCCTTGGTCTAGCCAGCTATTATCGCCGCTTTGTTGAAAACTTCTCCAAAGTAGCCAAACCACTCACGGAACTTCTCAAGAAAGATAAAAAGTTTGAGTGGTCCCCACGATTGTAGTCTGATTTTGAGGCGAAAAAGGCGCTGACTTCTGCTTCCATACTTGTGCCACGGTTTCACTAAAGACTTTGTTATCTCTGCGGCGCCTCACAGCAGGGACTAGGTTGCATTCTTATGCGGGATCGTCATGTGATTGCCTATGCATCTCGGCAGTTGCATCCACACGAGGAGAATTATCCTACACATGATCTAGAGCTTGCGGCCGTAGTCTATGCACTCAAGACACTGGCGACATTACCTTCTTGAGTAAGCGTTGCGAGATCTACACGATCACGAGTCTCAAGTATATCTTCACCCAACAAGATTTGAACCTTAGGCAAAGACGTTGGTTGGAGTTAATCTCAGATTATGATCTAGGGATTACTTACACCCCAGGCAAAGCCAATGTGATGGCTGATGCGCTAAGCCGTAAATCCTATTGCAACAATCTCATGTTGCAGCAGGGTCAACCACTTCTCCATGAGGAATTCTGTAAGCTTAATCTTCACATTGCTCCTCACGGATTCCTCTCTACCTTGGTGGCGAAACCTGACCTTGAGGATTGGATTGTCGCTGCTCAAAAGCAGGACACGGGAATTTCCCGGATCAAGAGAAACATTAAGAAGGGAGTTGGTGGATGTTTCTCCATGGATGATCGTGGTGTCGTTTTCTTTGAGAATCGCTTGGTGGTTCCCAAGAATCAACATCTACGAAAACTAATCCTTAAGGAGGCGCATGAATCTCCTCTCACGATTCATCCGGTAGTACTAAGATGTATCGGGACCTATGCGGAGGTTACGGTGGACTAGGATGAAGAGAGAAATTGCTCGGTTTATACGCTAATTGTGGCGTTTGTGCGTCGCGTTAAGGCGAGCATCAAAGACCTCTTTGGCACCCTTGACCTTTAGCTATTCTGAATGGAAATGGGATAAAGTTGGTATGGACTTCATCACCGGCTTTCCCGGGACCAAGAGAGGAAAAATGCTATCTTCGTAGTCATTGATCGTCTCTCCAAAGTGGCTCACTTCCTTCTGTTAGAAGAGCATCACCGCTGGTCAGCTCGTGACTTATATATTTCTCGAATAGTATCACTTCATGGTGTTCCACTAGAGATCAATTCAGACCGTGGCGGTCTTTTCACTTCTCATTACGGGAGAGTTTCCAAACTGCCATGGGAACCCATCTTTCCTTGATGCCGCTTTCCGCCCTCGGTCGAGTGGTCGGTGGAGCAGGTTGACCAAATCCTCGAAGACATGCTTAGAGCTTGCGTTATCTCATTCGGTATGGATTGGGAGAAATGTCTTCCTTTTGCGAGTTTGCTTATAACAATAGATATCAATCCGGTCTCAAGAAAGCTCCTTTTGAGATTCTCTATGGGCGAAGATGTGAACACCTTTGAACTGGTGAAACGGTGAAAGACAATTCTTTGGACGGACATGATCCGGGAGGCGGAAGAGCAAGTTCGCATCATTAGTGAGAATTTGAAAACAGCCCGATCTCGTCAAAAGAGCGATATGATCGTCATCATTTGGATATGACTTATGAAATTGGCGACAAAGCTTACCTTGGGTTACTCCTTTGAAGGTACCCATCGTTTGATATCAAGGGCAAGTTGGCTCCTCGCTACATTGGTCCTTTTCGCATTCTCGCTAAGCGAGGAGAGGTTGCCTACCAGTTGGAACTACCCCACATCTTTCTCGAGTTCATGATGTCTTCCCGTTTCTCAACTCGGCGTTGCTTCTCGGATCCTATCCATGAGTGGACCACAAAGCAGCTTGATCTCCAAGATAACCTCACATATCGAGAGTATCCGGTTCGCATTCTTGATCAAGCGGAGCGTGTAACCCGGCGTCATAACATCAAGTTTCTCAAGGTTTAGTGGTCTCATCATTCGAGAGAGAAGCTACTTGGGGCGAAGATCGTCTTATTTGGAGTACCCGCTTTCTTTCGTCGACCCGAATCTCGGGGCGAGATTCTTTCAAGTGAGGCGAGTTGTCACATCCTAGTTACGGTATGACCTAGACTAGCTAGTCATTTGTGCATCATGTTTAAATTTCATTTAAATGTGAAATGAGGATTTGTAAAACCCTCGAAATCATTTAGAAATGACCCAGATAAAAATTGCTCCAAAAGGTCCAAGAAAATGTTCATGTCTCTCTCTGAAAATATTGGCAGAGATAAAAATCAACCAATATTTTTAGGAGCTCATAAATATTTATTTTGGGCATTTGGAATTAATGCAATAGTTATTTGCTTTGGATATATATTATTATATATATAATATGTTGTCCAAAAATTATGCCACTTATTTGAGGAGCTACGGAATAATATAGTTAGCTCCTGCAAAAATGGGCATAAGGAAATAAAATGATTTAGTATTTTAATTAAATCAAACAAATGTCGGAAAATTAGAAAACATAAATAAAAAAAGTACTTACAGGGCCTCCTCCTGTGCAGCCAAGCCTTGGCCAGCGCCCGGCCCAGCCCACTGGCCCCTCCTCTGTCGTCTTCGTCCTCGGCAGGGGATGGTAGCGTGCCCGATCTTGTGGCGCTCCGCCGCGCCATGCCACCTCCTTCTCTGCCTGCCTGCCCTCTCCCCTCCTCGTCTGGATACCCCGGGAGACGCCACGCACGCCCCAACCGCTCTCACTCTCCCCAGCCCTCTCCTCTCTTCTCCCTCGCTCTCTCCACGCTTGCCACGCCGAGCAGCGCGTCGCCGCCGTTCGCCGTTGCCGCGGCCACCGGCCTCCCCTCGCCCCTCCGTAGAGCCCAGAAGCTCCGCCACGACCCGCTCTACCCCCTCGTCAAGCCACGCACCTCCGGACGGCCTCCATCGCCGCCATCGCCATCGTCTTCCTCCTCGGGCTCTGCCGTCCGCCGCCGTCGATTCGCTGTCGCGAGTCTTCCCGAGCTCGTGGCGCCCTTGCTGGATCCGCGTGAGCTCTGCGCCGTTTCCCCTCTTCCCGTGCTCGTTTGCCCGTCTAGCTAGCTCAACCACCGTGCCCGCAAGCTCCTCGCCGCCCGGCCATGGCGCCACGGTGGCGAGCAAAGCCAGCCACACCCGCAGCGTCACCGTGTTCTGGTGGCGCTTGAGAGGCCGTAAAGCCCTCCGCATCCCCGTGCACCTGGCGCCT
This sequence comes from Aegilops speltoides, assembly GCA_021437245.1. NCBI lineage: Eukaryota > Viridiplantae > Streptophyta > Magnoliopsida > Poales > Poaceae > Aegilops > Aegilops speltoides. The sequence goes on from JAHHZJ010002537.1 coordinate 15,339, forward strand.
TCTCCCCTCCTCGCGAACTCCGATGCGCCGCCCAAGTGGTCGCCGCCGATGATATAGGCCGTCTCTGGTGAAATGGAGGCACCACTTGGGCCGCGCGAGCTGGAGGCCGGGTAGGTGCCCTCGCCGTCGCGATTGTCATTGGGCGGCGATCCATGACCCGCGCCGCGTCTGGCCTCGCCCGGCGTCGGTCGCCCGGCGGGTTAGGCCTGTTGACCACGGGTTTGACCCCAGGTGCGTTGACAAGTGAGCCCGGGCCCGGCTAATCTAGTTTAGTTTTTAATTAAGTTTAATTAACTTCATTGACATCTTAATTAGCGATAGTTTAACACTAATTAACTTAGATTAGTTAGTTAGTCAGCGGCGTGTGGACCCCTTGCGTCGGGTTTGACCTGGTCAGCCACGTTGACTTGCGGCGTCACGCTGCCGTCATCTTGGCGCAATTAACTATTTTGGAATTAAAATAAATCAGGAAATTCAAAAAATGATTTAAACTTCAAAATTCATAGAAATTCAACGTAGCTCAGATTGAAATAATTTATATATGAAAATTATCAGAAAAATGCAATCTTTCCATCTGTACTAGTTTCATGCATGACAAACCAATGTATACATGCTGAATATGAGGAAACACATTATGGCATATTAAGAGACTTAAATTAGAATTGCATTTGAGCTTAGGGTTCAAATGGACTTCAAACCAAATGAATACTAGTTGCATTAGCTCAAACAGCATCACATCTTCATGCCATGTTCATGCATCATATTGTTGCATATGCTTGTGTATTGATTGTTGGCACCGTTCCTTCTCGATAGGTCTTGCTCAGGAGACCGTTCGAGTACTGTCTATGAAGCGATTGCCTCCTTGTTGATCTACCGAGCAAGCAAACCCCTTGTTCATTCCGATAAAATCCTACTCTCTCGCTCCTGCTCTCGGTTATTGCATTAGGACAACAATGATTCATCTGCTACATTGTGCTGCGGTAGTTGAACCCATTCCTCTGCATGACCTGTCATTGCCACAGTAAATAGTTAAAACCCACTAGCATGTGTAGGAGTTGATTGAGCCATGTTGTGTTCCTACCATGCTATGCCTGCTATTGCTTAGAGTTGTGTCAGGTCTGGTTCATTGGGAATGAATTGGAGTGTTACGATATGTTCTGATGCTGGGAGTGAACGTGTGAACACGATTTGGTAAAGGTAGCGGTGAGAGGCCATGTAGGAGTACATGGTGGGTTGTCTCACTGGAACCGTCCATAAGCGCTGAGTTCTATGTATGTTGTCCAATGACTCGATACTACCACACATTGGGCTCCGGGCGCTCCAAGCCCTCTCGACTTATTAACCAACTTTATCTCTGTCCAGGAGTTGCAACTAGTTTCTGGTGTTTGTAGGTAGTGCTATTTTTCTACCAAGTGGCACCCGACAGGGTGGGCTTGGGACAGACTAGGCACACGTGGCACTGGTGTGCAAGTGGCACCGGATGGTGGGCCGTGAACCCTGCACACATCGTTTGGGGCGTGGCGACACCCGGCGGATCTCCTTGCGGATGGAACCCGAATAGGCGATAAACACAGGCTAGAGTCTTGTGTGGTTAGTCGGTCGTGGCCGACTCCTCGCCAGAGCTTCGCTTGAAGGTTGCGAGATACCGGACGTGTACATGGTGGTAAGTGGCGAGCGTGTGTGAAGAAGTACACCCTGCGGGGTTAACATGATCTATTGAATAGCGGGTCATGGATTATGGACTTCTTGGATGCTTACATGGTACATAGACAACTTGAAGTGGATACTATAAAATGCTCAAGACAAGTGTGAGTACTATGGATGGCCTTCTCGTAGGGAGGCAGGGATGAATCCATAGTAGTGTATTGTGTGGTGATTAGTGGACTCGTGTGCGCCATATCACCTCAAAGAAGTTCAGTAGTCGTAGAAACAGGATAGCCACGAGTCAAAGATGGCTTCTTGAAACTAAACCCCACATTACCCTCTTGATACAAGTGCATGTATGATAGGATCGATGTAAGTCTTCTTTGAGTACCTTTGTACTCATGTTGCTTTATTTATGTTTTTGCAGCGGAGACTTGGTCTTACTAGTGTTCTCGTGGACTTGACGAGTAGCTTGTACCTCAGCTCGATCTTGATCGGATGTTGTAGATAGTCGGGCTCTTGACCTTTTTCATTTGTAGATGTCTGTACCCAGACATGTAATGCTTCCGCTTGTTGCTTGTATGCTCTGTATGATGGGTCCTGCGACCCCTGTTTGCAATAAATGCTATGATGGCTCTTCTGAGCCTTTATCTATATGAGTTGTTGAGTTATGTTGTGATGCCATGTTGTACAGCACATACTTGCATGTTATCGTCACGTATAATGTGTATTGCTATGTGTGGGATCGACTATCTAGTTGTTTATTCTTAGTAGCCTCTCTTACGGAAATGTCTCCTAGTGCTTCCTTTGAGCCATGGTAGCGTGCTCTTGCTCCGGAACACTTAGGCTGGCGGCATGTGTCCTTCTTCGTTCTGTATACATCCCTTGAAATGTCACGCGATGAATATCGGAGTCTGTTAGCCGCTACAGCCAGTTCACGAGTCCTATTAGCCAGTGCTCTGACTGGATTCACTCGTGATGACCGACCCGTTCGATCTTTGGGTCATGGATGCTGTCCTGTAAGTTTGAGCCACTTTGGGTTTCACGACTAGCCATGTCAGCCGGGCTCCTTATCATATGGATGCTAGCGACACTATCATATCGTGTGCCAAAAGCATAAGCGGTCTCGTGGGGATACCGTGCGTGAGGCCGCAAAGTGATATGAGGTGTTACATGCTAGATCGATGTGGCATTGAGTCGGGGTCGACACCGCGCTACTACTACGTGCTTAGCGATGGCGCTGTTCTTGCGACAGCGCTCTTGCTACTTAGAGTTGGGGAACACGCGATCGATATTTGTAGCAGCGCATTTCTGGTCGGCGCTACTACTAAATCTTTATCAGCAGCGAGTTTACGTAACCGGCGCTACAACTACTTAGCAGCGCTCTATTTTGAACAGTAGTTGCTGCTAAGATTCTCGATATAGGCTTTTCCCTAGTAGTGATCGTATTGAATCGAAGCCTCAAAAGTTTTATCTATTTTATACTGATCATGAAGTATTTGAGTTGTCACAAATATCATATGTGCGGCTCTTCTGAGTTGAGTTATCAACTTCCTTTGTCCGGGTCACATAAACGGCGGTATCATTCAAAGGATCATAGGGATCTTGTGATCTACTTGTGTGCAGGATAATACTATATTTGGGTGGTTACCCATACGGCTTTTGACATTAAGTCGCGGGGCATATGTTGTTTAAACTCTGTGCGGGATCTATAGAGCTATGGCTTACATAAATGATCAAGTTCAAGCCCATCATCAAAGATTGAAATTGATGTCTCAAAGGTTACTAATTCTTGATTTTCTCAAGGCTATCGCCACCAGGTTACAATGAATCGCATGTCGCGGGCTTACGTGGCCCACGAGCACCTATGGGGCGGGGCCTCAGTCCCATAAGGGAGGCGCAGGCTGTGTGAGCAGATCGAGGTCGGCCGGGGGGAGGCAGGCGATTTTACCCAGCCGGGCTCTCGGAGAGATAAAACCCCTCTGCTGCTTTGTGTTTATATTTGTTCTTGCTCGAGGCGCAAGCGTGTGGTGGTGTTGGATGTGTCGAATGAACCCGACCCAGTCTTGGAAAAGTTCGAACCCCTTCTCGTCATGGGCCTCCTTTTATAGTCTGAAGGGGCACCCACAGGTGGCAGCGTGGGAAGAGGGGTAAAAGAGTAAAAGCGCAGGTTGGTACTTGGTGTCCAGCAGTGTCCCTACCTAACTCGGCGGCGGGGGACAAGGGCATTTAATGCCGTCTGAGTGCACTTGCAGTGTGAGAAAGCGATCGTTAGGCGCCACCGATCGCCCACGATGGCCTCCTTGTCGGCTCCACTTGCCACCTCGCTCTGCATGGCTCGCGGCGCCTACGCATACGTGCTCTGGGATGGCCACAGGGTGACACGTCATTGGATCTTGTTGGAGCTGAGTGCATGGTGGCAGCCTTGCGCAACAAGCGCCTTGTCATGACCCTTCTCTTGTCGCGCCGGCAAGCTTGCGGTCGCCGGGCCTTCTTAGGGCCAGAGCGTCGCGGCAAGTCTTCTAAGCGCCTTGGTTGGCCTTCCGGCAAGCTCCTCTTGCGGGGTCTTTGTCCTTCGGCAAGCTCCTCTTGCCGAGGTCTTGTCTATTGGTTGACACTTTGTTCTTGAATGGCGGTAATAGGAAATAGCGGAGGTCTTGGCGGGTGCGGCAAGCCTTGCGCGGTGCTTCGACTGCCCGTGCACAAGTTTGGGGTACTAAGGTACCCCTACTTTAATCTACCGGCAGGAGTCCCGGGCTGGGCCATACCACGGTGCGGCGCTGTTGGGCGAGCCCAAAAAGCGTCTGCAGACACGCGGCCTGGGTCCCATAAAACCTTCTCCGTATCCACGCGCTCTCTCATAGCGGCGCAGCGTCGATGCGGCGTCGTGGGAGAAACGTGGTCAATACTTAATTCCAGGAAATGCGTAGCGTTCGTATCTCCCATTTATAAGCGAGAAGCAGGGCCATTCCCCACCTTCGCTACTGCGGTTCCTTCATCCAAAAGCTCCGCGCTCCCCTCCACTTCCGAGTCGAAGAAGCAGCGCTCCGCCGCCCATCGTCGCCCGTTACGCCGTCGCCTTCGCCTTCCCCCCTTGCTCCTGCCATGGCTCGAAAGCGGGGAAGGCTGCGAAAGGCCGAAAGCTACAAAGTCGGCCGAGGCGCTGGAGGCTGGGCGCGGCATAAAGCCGTGCTTTTCCTCCCGAGCTCACCGGGCGCTGCAGGCGGAGTTCTACCTCTTACAGTCGGCGGAGGCGGGCGCATCCACCGCGCGGTGCTTTCGCTGAGGCTTCGTCGAAGAAGTGCCCCGGAGGTACTACTTCTTCCTGTGTTCTTCTCTGCGGGCTCTTCCCACCTTTTTCCGATTTTCTTTGCGACATCATGAACACCTCGGGTTTCATCTTCTTGATTTCACCCCCAGCGCCGTTCGACAATGGCGGTTTCGCTTTTACCTCTGCGAGAACTTTGTTGGCATCCTCCCCAATGTTGCTCTTTTTCGTCAATATTTCTCCCCTCGAGCGAGAAAGGGGAGCCCTGGCTGGCGGAATCGCTGGACCTCTCGGATGGGCATGAAGGAGGCGTGCTTGCCAGGCGAGCTCCGCTGACAAGTGGGGCGAGTGGAGGCGGAGTGGTGTTGGATCTGTGATGCCAATCCGCCGCCATTCACCAAGCTTCGCGCGGACCGGGTTGTCTTGTGATGGCAGCTGGGCGCCACATCGCGGATGGCGCCAAGGCGGCGATCGCCACCACCCGAATCCTCCGTCTTAGGCAAGCCGGACTCACAGCAGGGGCAGTTGGCGCGGATTTCCTTCGCCGTCGCATCGCCCCTCTGCAAGAGAGGGAGGCTCGCTGGCTGTTTGGCGGCCGGCGGATATCATGAGGCTGCGTCCGGGCCTCAACTTCAACTTCCGCGGTTATGGAGCTCGGCGATCTTTGAGGAGATGTTCAAGCACGGCGCCAATCATCGAGTGGTTCAAGCTGGCGGTGGGCGTCATCCTCTTGTGTAACAACTCCGGTAGCGATCGCATCTATGCAATGATGCGAGTGTGATTACGCAGGATAAGTGCAAATTGGATAGAAACCCGATGCGAGTCGTGCAGCAATTCTTGACGACTTGTCGGAGGTGGCGATCAATTCAATGAGCGAAGCTCCTCACAGCGCCTACAGCCTTAGCAGTGGCGTACATTGCTAACAGGGCGAAGAAGCGGCGGCAGCAGCTGCCTTGAGCAAGTTTGGCTTCACGCTGGCGGGCGGATCTGGAGGCGGCAAGTCTTGCCTTCGGGAAGATCTTGCGGAGAAGTCGATGGCGAAGGGAGGCCGGAGTCCAGCGGCGAGCCCGCAGAGGCGCGGCGGCCAGCCGTCTTCGAGCAGCTTGCATGGGCGGAGCCCCAGCGCAGCCCCAATTCTGACCGAAGGCGTCTCGTCGAGTTGGAGAGCTGGCGGAAGGCAGGCCGACCAGCAGCAGCGGCGCTGTGGGACACGCTCCACAGCGGCGATCTTGTTGCCATGGGAGGTCAGTAGCGTGGCCGGCAAGCAAGGCGGGGTCTTCCGAGGCCGCCACGCTGATCCTACCGCAGCCCTCGGCAAGCGCGGAGAGCCCCACTCCTCCGCCACACAGCGAGAGAGGGTGCGGAGTTCGACCTCTGCTGCTGAGCTCGATGGCGATGAAGAGGAGGAGGATGAGGAGGAGTAAGGCTTTCTCCTTCTGTACTCTTCTTTCCTCGATCTCTGTGGTTGCTTATCTTGTATCTGATTTGCTTCTCTCTAAATCCTGTTCTACTTGGGACCTTGGCGAGAGGCGGCGAAGAGGCCAAGATCCCGTGGTCGACGCCGGGGATGATCTGCCGTGTGACGGAGGATCGTCGAGACCACTTTGGCCGGACCCGATCCCTTCTCCTCGCGGCCCCAGCCTAGCCACCAGCGTAAGTGCTGGTTCACTTCTGTTGTGGGCGCGCATGGGTGCTTTTCCTTTTCTTGACACCTTGATTGCTAGTTCATTTGTGTAGGAGCGAACAGGCCCACCAAGAGCAACGAGCCGACCGGAGGTGTCGTCGGCCGACTTCGCCACCAGGGCGATTCCCGATATGGGAGCACTCTCCGGCAAGAAGGATCTCCGGCAAAGGCGGAACCGATGAGCCCCAGTGGTGCAGCCCATGATCCGAGCCCGGCCAGGTGACCCTCCTTGAGGAAACTTTCCCTTGGGTTCTTCGATTTTCTTTTGGGATGTTTTGCTTGACTTTTCCTTCCTCTTCTGTCTTTAGATCCTCGTCTTGGGGACTGATGGAAGCGAGGCCACCGGCGGGAGGGGCGCCGTGCAACTCTTGGGGCTGTCGCCACCGATGAGGAAGAGGCCGACCTTGATAAGCCCGCCCGACGAAGAGGCCGCCAATGCTGCTGGTGCAAGAGCCGCGAGGTCCGTGATGCCTGACAACCGGAGGGCAGCGCAGGAGCACAGGTGCTACACGACCGCCGATCCCTCACTTGTTGGCGTGGCATCGGGCTCGAGGCCCCAGCCAGTGTTTACTTGAAGGCGGTGAGGCGTATATATCAAGCTTCCTGGGCGTCGAGCTCCAGGCGCCCGGTTCGAGAGAGGAGTTTGTGAGGAAGTACTGCGCCTCTGCTGGGCTGGCGATGGTCGGCAGGCCAAGTAGCAGCGGCGAGTCGAGGAGGAGCAGCTGCTCAGCTGGTGTCACTCTACGCGCTGTGGCGAAGCTTGAGTCGAAGCGCTTGTCGCGCGGCGAGGAGTTGACATAGAGAAACATCGCAAAACTCGAAACCGCAACGAGGAGGCCCTCCGATCCATTGCGAGAGGAGAGGTGCAGCTCAGCGAGAGCAAAGGCGTTCATCACAGAAGGCTGAAGCCGAGGAAGATGAGGCTCGCCGCCGAGGAGATGTCTAGGCGGGAAGGTGGTGACCTGAAGAAAGCGATCTGGACAGTCACGAGGAGGAGCTCGAGGCAGGAGAGCGATCGCAGCGGGACACTCAAGGAGGCAAGGGCGCAGCCCGGCCGAGAGGCCCCAAGAAGGATTTAGAGGAGAGGTGGCGGCTGGAGGCGGACATGGGAAGAAGAATGAAGAGCTTGCCGCACTCTAGTCTGGCCCTGAAGGATGCACTTGCCCATGGCGTCTGCAAGCTCAGCTTGCGAAAAGATCAAGGAGCTGAGCAGCCGCCAAGGACTCAAGCGATCTGGAGCTGAAGTTAGCCACCTTGGCGGAGCAGCTGGGCGCCGCCAAGCGAGAGGCGACTTGAGGAAGGAGCTCAAGGGCAGCGTGGAGCTCTTGGCGAGGGCCGCCGAGGCCAGAACACCTTCAAGACTACGGTGGAGCTACGGGCGGAGGCCTCGTCAATATCGCTGCATCTATCGGCGAGGCTGGCGGAGCTTGATTTGGCGGGCTTTGGGTATTCCGAGGAAAATGTCAGCCCAGCGCCAAGCTCACGCTTTTCTTTAAGGGTGTGGTGATGGCTCTCCGGCAGCTCGGGAAAGGATCCGAAGAAGCTGGCCGGCAGTCGCGTCGCGATCTGCGCCGGGTCTTGGAGAAGGTGTTGGTGAAGGTCCTCTTCCGCAAGCAGGGCATCGACCTCTCCACGTCACCAAGAAGCTGCGGGCGCTGATCTTGAGGCTTCGGGGCCATCGTCGCACCCATCGTGGACAAGGTGAGCGAGGTCGGGAGGGTCAGCAGCGGCAGCGTGGATTAGGCCGCCCTTCTTCTCCCTTTTTCTTCTGCTGCCGTTTGGTTATGAGAACAATTTAGTCGGATTGCCACAATAAGTCATTCTTGTAATATAACTCTATTGCAGTCTTGCTTGCTATGTTATTTCCTTCACTCTGTTACATCCTTGTATGCTTTTACCCTCGCTTTGAGGAACTTGCAGGTATAAACACACTTGCTGAGTGCGGAACATCAGCAGCCCGCTGGCGGTGCTGCCTCCGGCAAGAAACCTTGTCGGGGCTGGTTGCAGCTCACTTGTATCGTTGAGTGGACTCGAAAACAAAGCAAGGGTGCAACTTAGCGAGATCGATTCCTCCTCGCACAGGTTTTCAATACAAGGCACGAACGTTCAAGGAATATAACTTAAAAATTTAAAAGTGACTAAGCTCAAACTTTGGCGACTTAGCTTTTCTATCGCCCGCGTCCCGGCAAGGCTAGATTCCTTGAGCAGCGTAAGATTCCCTTGAGCAGCCTGGTCTTCCCGGGTGAACTTGTGGGCGGAGGTGTCTTCTTTTTTGAGAAGAAAGAAGAGAAAATAATGAAATGGAACCTCAAGGTTCGCTATTGCTTACCGGGGGTTAGTGCTGCACAAAGTGTCAGATATATATGCAAAAGAAAGTGAGATGCATTAAATTCGACAAGATGTGCGAGGCACATAAACTTTATTTACGCACGGGGACTGCGCCCGGCTTTGTACAAAGTGTTACATGCGACAGCGGCAAGGCTTGTACAAAAGGTGGTTGCGGAGCAGGTCGGCAACCCGCCTTATGGGTAAAACTTGCGAAGATGTTCTATCTTCGAGTTGCTCACGGAATGCCATCTTGGTCTCAAAGCGGACAGCGCGGGCCTAGTGACTTCGTTTCACCCGATAAGGGCCTTCCCACTTGGCGTCAACTTGTTTGAATTCTTGGCGGACTAATGGCGAAGAACAAGTCGCCTTCCTCGAAGCTTAAGGCGTAAACTTTGCGGCTATGATAGCGGCGCAAAGCTTGCTAATGCGAGCAGCTCGCCTACACAACTGAAAGCGATCCTCCTCGAGGAGCAGCGTCATCTTACGCAGCTGCTCTTGCCCAAACTCATCATAAGCGAGCACTCGTGGTGATCCGTATACGAGTTCCGTGGGGAGAACTGCTTCTGCTCCATAGACAAGGGCAAATGGTGTCTGGCCAGTGGCTCGATTTGGCGTCGTCCTGATCGACCAAAGAACCACCGGCAGCTGCTCAATCCAATTTCTTCCGCACTTGTGCAGCCTGTCAAAAGTTCTGGTCTTGAGCCCGCGCAGCACTTCAGCGTTTGCCCTCTCCGCTTGACCGTTGCTTCTCGAGTGAGCAACAGAAGCGAAGCAGATCTTGGTGCCAAGATCTTGGACGTAGTGCATGAAGGTGTGACACGTAAATTGTGTGCCATTGTCGGTGATGATCTGTTAGGGATTCGAAGCGGCAAACAATCGACTGAAGAACTTGACTGCTTGTTGTCTTTGTCACCTTCCTCTTGGTTCTACTTCCGGCCACTTTGTGAACTTGTCGATTACAGCGTACAAGTACTCAAAGCCCCGATATTTCGGGAAAGGGCCGAGATGTCGAACCCCGGACCGAAAATGGCGAGGATAAAGGGATTGTTTGGAGGCGTGAAATTTGGTGATGAATCTGTTTTGAATGGGCCATGCACGCTTCACACTTGGTTACTTGTGCGGTTGCATCTGGAGGGCTGTCGGCGGAAGAAACCTTCGGAAAGCCTTGCGGCAAGTGCTCTTCTTGTGATGTGGTGACCACATATGCCTCCATGTATCTGCCAACAGCTTGTCCATCTTCCACAGAGATGCACTTCAATTTCACTCTGTTGAATCTTCTTACATGCGGTATGTCATCGACAAACTGGTACATACTTGATTGCCGGGCTACTTTCTCCGCTGCTTCTTGCTCCTCGGGAAGTTCTCATATACGAAGAAGTGGACTATCTGCTTGTGCCCATGTTGGTGCTGCGGCTCGACAACAAGGACTAGAGGCGCCAAATGCTGCTGCGGGAACATCCGCTTGACGGCAAGGATCGAGGATCTGCGGGACATGATGATCCCGGCAAGCGTGTCGGTACACAGCTTGTCGGGGCGTCTGCTTCAGAAACAAGCCCAGGCTTGTCGGCGGACTGCTCCTCAGCTCTTTCTGTGTTGAGCACAGGAACCTTCTTTTGGCGGCTTGAGGGAGCTCTGCGGAAAGTGGTCGCCCGACATGCAATTTCTCTTCTTGCTCTGTCCGGTTGATGGTGTGACGGATGGCTGAGTCAGCTTGAGCACAAAATCCCTGGTTCCACGAGGCAATTTGAGTCGGCACATTTTGACAGAGCCATCTGCAATGTCATTCGAGCTCTTGGAACATGTTCCATTTGCGAGGCCATCAAAATGCTCCTCTAGCTTCTGACTTCATCAATGTATGCTTCCATCAGCGGACTCTGGTAATTTTTGTTGACTTGGCGGACGACAAGCTGTGAGTCACCCACGACAATCGTTTCTTAATCCCAAGCTCTGCTGCTATCTGAGTCGGCAAGCAAGCCTTCATACTCCATGATATTATTTGTTGCTTGCTCTTTGGGAAAGTGCATTTGGACCACATACTTGAGGTGCTCTCCGGTGGGGAGACAAGTAAATGCGCCGCACCGGCGCCTTCAGCGAAGGCACCATCAAAGTACATGATCCATTCTTTGCTAACTTCCTTGTGGGGATGCTCTTCTCGGAGTTCCTTCATCCGGTGTTGGCGTCCATTCTGCTATAAATTCTGCCAAAGCCCGGCTCTGAATAGTTGATGTACTTTCAAACTTGAGGCCAAAGCTCGACAATTCCGGTGCCCACTCGACAATCCTGCACTGTTATACGGATTACTGTAGTATCCTCTTGATTGAGCGGTGATAGCCGTGATCTCATGCTTGAAAGTAATGGCGCAGCTTCCTTGAGGCCATGAGTAGGCGAAAAGCAACACGCACACAGTACCTTGATCTAGCCCCTGCAAAGGCCGACAAAATAAAGGGCGCTGCACCTTCTTCTTGTTTTCTTACGGCAGCTTGCGGATCTATCCTTAGCGAGCGAACACTGCGGATCGGGACTTGCGGGCGGAGCTTGTCGGGAAGCCCCAGCTTGCCATTTGGACTCGCTTGCATGACTCTTTGGCTCATCATCTGCCTCCTCTCCGCCACTAACGCAGCACTAACCACTTGATTTGTTGCGCGGTATAGCAACAACTTCTCTTGTGGCTTAGGTGCGACAAGTGTTGGAGTGGAGGACAAATATTTATTCAAGTCTTGCAGCGCAACCTCCGATTCGGAGTCCACTTCATGGGACCCGCCTTTTTCAAGATTTTGAAAAATGGCGGGCGCATTCATGAACTTGAAATGAATCTACTAAGGCAACGGCCTTGCGGCAAGCCTTCGCACATCCTTGGCGGCTTTGGCGCTTCAATTTGCTCAATGGCCTTGATCTTGTCGGGATTGGCTTCAATCCCCTCTGAGACACAAAGAACCGAGAAGCTTGCGGGAAGGAACTCGAACACACACTTCTCGAGTTCAACTGAGATTGACCTTGCGTAGATTTGCAAAAGTCTCATCAAATCTTGGATCGAGTCTCTTTGTCCTTGCTCTTGACCACTATGTCATCCATGTAGCTTCTACATTTACGTGCATTTGTGGCTCAAAAGCATGGCTGACTACTCTTGCAAATGTTGAACCAGCATTCTTTAGTCGAAAGGCATCCGTGCGAAGCAATCGTGCCACATGGAGTAATGAATGCGGTTTCTCTTCATCCTCTTACGCCATGAAGATCTGATGATATCCTGAGTATGCATCAAGGAATGAAAGCAGATCACATCCTGCTGTGGAGTCGACGATCTGGTCAATGCGCGTCAAGGGAAAAGGATCCTTGGGACAAGCTTTATTAACATCAGTGAAATCAATACAAAGCCTCCACTTCCCATTTGCTTTGCGCGCGACCACTGGATTCGCTAACCACGTCGGATGGAGCACTCCTCGGACCAGGCCTGCCGCTTCCAACTTCCTAATCTCTTCTGCAATGAACTCTTGTCTCTCTACTGCTTGTTTCCTGACTCTTTCCTTGACGGGCCATGCATGAGGGCAGACGGCAAGGTGGTGCTCAATCACTTCCACAGGAACACGGGGATGTCGGATGGTTGCCATCGAACACATCGACATTCTCCTTGAGAAAACAACGGCGCTTTCCTATTTAGGATCAAGCGTTGCATTGATGGTGAAGAGTACCACCAGTGCCGTCCTCCTTGGCGGCTACCTTCTTGGTCTCCGGTGAAGCTGTCTTTGCCTTTTTACACTTGCCGGTGGAGCTCGATGGTGCGTCCTCGGCGGTAGCGCGGCACTCCGAAGAGGTGCGCTTGCGGATGGGCACGAGCTGCAACTCTTGCGGACTTGGCCTTCTTCTTCCCGGGGAGCTTCAGCGGCAAGTGGCTTGCACTTTCATTGCGGCTGCTGCTTCCGGTAGATCTTGTCGGTGCGAATAAGTGCATCCTTCTTGTCACCTTGGACAAAAATGACACTTATCGGACCAGGCATCTTGAGCACATTGTAGGCATAGTGAGAGGCTGCCATGAATTTGGCGGCTTTGGGCGGCCTAGTATCCCATTGTAGGGCGATGGAAATCAGCAACATCAAGCGTGACCCTCTCGTCCTAAAATTCAGCTCGCTGCCAAGCGTCCTTGGCGGTGTGATCTTCCCCCCGGCTTGCTCCTTCCCGTTTATCCCTTGAAAGGTACCAGTTTCTTGAGCTTCGTTGTCGGGGATCTGGGCTTCTTGAGCACTTGCGGAGAGATCGGTCGAGGCGGCCCCCGTCAACCAACATCTTCGTGACCTTGAGGTTGCGGATTGTTAGAAACCAACATCGGCAAGCACCCGACCGCGATGATGCGATCGGGGTGATCCTCAACATCGAAGATGATGGGCGTCTGGACCACTTGAGAGGCTTGCGCGACTCGACGGATGGCTCGCTGCGCTCACTTTCGCACCTTTGCTTGAGTTGGCGGTGCGAGGTGTGCGAAGAAGGCACCGCCGTCGATGCACAACACCTCCGTTGCCTTCTGAAACTCTTGGTCATCAGTCTCATCTTCCTCCATCTCATCATCCTCATCTTCATCTTCGTCCTTGTCGCGGCCCCGGGGAGGTCTGTCACCTTGCCGCTGCTTGGGTTTGCCGTGGCGCCCTCCCCGGGCGGCAAGCTTCTTGCCGGATCCTCCGCCACCTCCCTGGGCTCTCTCCTTGTCGCGGCGCTCGTACTCAGCTTTCTATAGCTCCGCCATCTGCTCAACTTTCTTGCAGGCTTGGAGGTCGTGGCCCTTGGTGCGATGGATCTTGCAATATTGCTTGCCGGAGCCATCCTGCTTGTCAGCGGCTACCACAGCCTCGCCGGAGTCGCCAGCGTTGGCCTTGTCGGAGCCGCCTCCGTCGCCGGAATGCTCGACAACTAGCACATCCTTAGCTTTTCTTTTCCTGTTGTTCTGCCTCCGGTTCCTCGTTGCCGGGGCGGCATCCTCACTGTCAGATCCTTCTGCTCCTGCAGTCTCTCCGGGGATTTTCCTCCCCTCCTCAGCCCGTGCACACTTGTCGGCCAGAGCGTACAGCTCGCTGACATCTCTAATCTTGCACATCGCCATCTCCTCCCTCATCCTCTGATTCGCCGCGTTACGATGGAATCGCTGATAAGCTGCGGCACGGTGGGCGTCGGGGATGTTGCTGCGCACTTGGCTGAATCTCGTATGTACTTGCGGGGTTCTCCTCATACGGGCGAGCAAGTGAAGGTCGCTCTCTGGCCATGAGGCTTGTGGCACGCTGTGAAAGCGTGACAAGCTGATGACACATGTCCGCCCGAAGAAATGGAGTTCTCCGGCAAGTGCATGAGCCAAGATCGGCGTTAGGCTTGGCACGATGGGAAGTAGTTGGCGAGATCTTCTCGCCAGCGCCCTCCGGCAGCTTGCACGCGATGGTGTAGATCTTTGAGGAACTCCGGCGGATGTATCCTGCCATCATACTTCTCGGAGACGCGTCGGGCTTGAAGTTCTTGAGTCTTTGGGCCACTCGACTTGCCCGCAGCTCACGGGTGAGCGCCGGGGGCACCTGCGCGCTCACACAATCGCTGGTTCCCCTGGTGCATGCATATCGATAGTGGGCCCAACGCGCTGGTCAGATTGACGTCGCGCTTCCCTTCTGCGCTCGTTGCGAGTACGAGCATCTTCGTGTCATCGTTCTTGGAGAATGTGGCGTTGATCGCGGCGGGTTTGCGGGTCCGACGACACGGTGGAGTCGGCGTCAAGGTTGGCCCGACGAGCCGGCGACCTTGGCCTTCGGGGCTGGGAGTGCACGGAGGTGGCACCCCCAGCGGTCTTGTCCGCGTCGGCTCGCGCCTGGGCGTCTCGCCGGGGCTTCGACGTGCTCGGTTGCCGGGGTTTGTCGCCGTTGGCGAAGCTGATGAGGCTGTAAATGGTCATCCTCCAATCGTCAATCTTGTGTGGCGCCGGAGGGTAATCTAAAGCGGTGGGCTCGGGCCAGCGCTTCCTCTGCGATCTTAGGTGGTGGTGGCGGCAATGGCGGCGAGGCGGGGATCTTCGGACTCCCAAGCTGGATTGGAAGAGCAACACCCGTCCGGGCGGCCGTACCTCACTCGCGCCCGACATCTTTGGCGTGCATGCTGGTCTCGAGCGTCTCGCGACCCACCAGCAGCCTTGCTCCAATCACGAGCGCGGTGCTAGGAGCAAGGCGTTATCGACCTTGCACCTCTGGGAAGGGTGTGGTGTCTGCCACGGTCTCCGGCGCTTGCGGGGCCTTGTTTTGGACTGGTGACGGCGTGAGTCCCACCGTCGGCGCCCGCTCCTCCGCCGGCGTCCACTCCACGCCCGCTTGCTCCTGCGGTGGTGGTAGAATCGATGTAAGGCGGGCGGCCACCTCCGAAGGCTTCTTCTTTGGTGGCATGTTGATGAAAGGCGTTGATGTAGCGGAGACGGATCGGATGCTCACGACCTCGGCCCCCTACGGCGCACAAAAGATGTCGCGGGCTTACGTGGCCCACGAGCACCTATGGGGCAGGGGCCCTTCAGTCCGGCAAGGGAGGCGGAGGCCTGTGAGCGGATCGAGGTGGCGGGGGGAGGCAGGCGATTTTTTACCCGGCCGGAGCTCTCCGGGAGATAAAACCCCCTGCTGCTTTGTGTTTATATTTGTTCTTGCTCGAGGCCTTGGCGTGTGGTGGTGTTGGATGTGTGAATGGGCAGACGGTGTGGAAAGTTCGAACCCCTTCTCGTGCGCATGGGCCTCCCTTTTATAGTCTGAAGGGGCACCCACGGTGGCAGCGTGGGAAGAGGGGTAAAGAGTAAAAGCGCAGGTTGGTACAGCGGTGTCCAGCAGTGTCCCTACCTAACTCGGCGGCGGGGGACAAGGGCATTTAATGCCCATCTGAGTCGCCTAGCAGTGTGAGAAGCGATCGTTAGGGGCGCCACCGATCGCCCGATGGCCTCCTTGTCAGCTCCACTTGCCACCTCGCTCCGGCGTGGCTCGCAGCGCCTCGCCGTGCTCTGGGATGGTACAGGGTGACACGTCGTTGGATCGCTGGAGCTGAGTGCATGGTGGCAGCCTTGCGCGGCAAGCGCCTTGCATGACCCTTCTCTTGTCGCGCCGGCAAGCTTGCGTCGCCCGGCCTTCTTGGGGCCTTGCAGCGAAGCGTCGCGGCAAGTCTTCTAAGCGCCTTGGTTGGCCTTCGGCAAGCTCCTCTTGCGGGGTCTTTATCCTTCGGCAAGCTCCTATTGCGGGGTCTTATCTATTGGTTGACACTTTGTTCTTGAATGGCGATAATAGGAAATAGCGGAGGGTCTTGGCGGGTGCTGCGGCAAGCCTTGCAGCGAGGTCGCTGCGTTGCCGATGCACAAGTTTGGGTACTAAGGTACCCCTACTTTAATACCGACAAGCGCGCATCGGCCATGAGCGCCCGGTATTTAAACTCGGTTTACTTGTCGACCCGATGAGGTATTCAAATCTTTAATAGACAAAACTGGCTGGATTTTCATGATGATATTGAATGATTGAGGTTTACATGCGGATTATAAGTTCAAATCTTAAATAGCCAACATGGCTGGATTTCTATTGTGATTATCAATAACCGGTGTTATGATTGAGGTTTTCAAAGTAAGCTTGTATAATGGCTATTATTTTATCAATGGATATGATTGATTCTACAATGAAAGGAATAGTCGATTAAGCTGCGGGCTACGACACGGCACTTGAGGCTACATTATTCAAACTGAGATTACATCGAATATACAAGTCCCATGTCCTTTGCCGGCATGCACCATGGCACTTGAGGGCTAATGCAAAGTCAATTTTGCTCAACTTCTTGAAGACCCGACTCATCACATTTTAAATGAGCGGCCCTTGGGAGCTACCAATTGCTCCTACTCGAAAATTCAAGGTACACAAGCCTCGATCCGGTACATTAAGAGATCCACTACTCGGTTGGTAAAGTACAAAACTCTTAATCTTATGGGCGTGGGTTCAAACCCATGGTGGAGATTACATCATATGATGTTGTTATTAATGAATTATTTACAAAGTCCTGCTCATTATTGCATAATGACCCGACCCTTAGGGCTACACTTGGTTGAAGTTTCTATGAGCATAAGGCAATTACAAGTCGAGGTTTACGCAAGCGTGACAACCCGGCACTTGGGGGCTACATATGTGGAATATTCAGTTTATGACTAATGATTGAGATGAATAACCCGGATTTCTTCAAGGTTGCAACACTTATATTGAAGCAAGTCTTAAGTTATCACTATGTTCTCCTCTTAAGAATTGGGGGCTACAGGTATTATGCATATAAAGAAGGAACATCTTCAAATTCTCAGCTTTGAGTAAATTAGGAAGATCAATTACATGACCCGGTGTCAACAACAATTATGGCTCGACATCATTAGTCTTTTATAACCCGGTGATTTTGGAAATTATAACTCGGCAAGATCTACATCTTTAAGCGGTTGAAAATCGAATTAGTATTTCAAGACCTATATTTTTCAAGCGGCGCTTTGGAAGCCGACTCAAATGGATTATTTGTTTACAATATTTCTTCTACAAGAAAATTGATTTTGAAGCTGGTCTATTGACCCGGATTTTCTAGAAGAAGGAAATGACAAGGATTTAAAGATGTTCAGGTGCCGGTTTACAAGAATTATTAACCCGGAGCAAAACATGTCAAATTTGTTCTTGTGTTTATTTTGCAGCATAAGTTTACCATGGATAAATCCAAGCTAAACTTGGGGGCTAATGTCGGGGATATACCCCGCGGTGTAACCCAGGCGGAAGTATAACCCAGCCGGACTTGGCGACTCACTAATGACCTGCCACGGTGGGCGACACACTAAGTGACCGCCCGATCTGGCGGATTATGGGTGACTGGCAAGCGGATCGGAGGGCGACAAGACCGGGGGCCGGGAGGCTCAAGGCCGGGAAGGCGGCTACGTTATGGTAGGCGGCTTAAGAGGAAAAGCGTGAGAACATCTCCCTTACAAGGAATCAAGACCGGACTTGTACCCGACTTGTAGTAGAAGATAGGCTAGTCCTAATCCTATTTGGACTCCACATGTAACCCGCCCTCTAACTTATATAAGGAGGGGCAGGGCACCCCAAAGAGGACAAGTAACAAGAAACAATATCTAGGGCTAGACACAAAGGGGAGCGGCTTGTCACGGCGACTCTCGATGAACATAATGAGACCTAGCCTCAAACAGCATGTAGGGTTACTCCGGATGATGTTTCCCGGGGCCCGAAGCTGTCTAAATCCTCGTCTTGTGTGATGATCCGCCTAGCGTCTCTCGATTCCGCCCAACCCCTCTCAAGCTACCACATAGATGCGTTGGCCTCGCGACTAAGTCCTTGCAAGAGGACATCTGCCGTGACAATTCCACGACATTTGGTGTATGACCAGGTGTTGCCCATTTGCCTGGCTATCTCAAGAAAATGCTAGCCCTGGATACTATAATAGATAATCTTGATCGGGCATAGGGTGTTTGATTCTATATATCTATGTACTTTACATCAAACAATCTCTGATGCCATGTTGGCAGCATACTTGCATGTTATTATAATGTGTATTGCTATGTGTGGGATCGACTATCTAGTTGTTTATTCTTAGTAGCCTCTCTTACGGAAATGTCTCCTAGTGCTTCCTTGAGCCATGGTAGCGTGCTCTGCTCCGGAACATAATTTGGCTGACGCATGTGTCCTTCTTCGTTCTGTGTCATCCCTTGAAATGTCACGCGATGAATATCAGTCTGTTAGCCGCTTCAGGCCAGTTCACGGTCCTATTGATGCTACAGCCTGGATTCACTCGTGATGACCGACCGCGTTCGATCTTTGGTCATGGATGCTGTCCTGTAAGTTTGAGCCACTTTGGGTTTCGACTAGCCATGTCGGCGGGCTCCTTATCATATGGATGCTAGCGACACTATCATATCGTGTGCCAAAAGGCATAAGCGGTCTCGTGGGGATACCGTGCGTGAGGCGCAAAAAGTGATATGAGGTGTTACATGCTAGATCGATGTGGCATTGAGTGGGGTCGACACGGCTACTACTACGTGCTTAGCGATGGCGCTGTTCTTGCGACAGCGCTCACTTAGAGTTGAGGAACACAGCGATCGAATGTTGTAGCGCATTTCTGGTCGGCTACTACTAAATCTTTATCAGCAGCGAGTTTACGTAACCGGCGCTACAACTACTTAGACAGCGCTCTATTTTGAACATGTTGCTGCTAAGATCTTGATATAGGCTTTTCCCTAGTAGTGATCGTATTGAATCGAAGCCTCAAAAGTTTTATCTATTTTATCGATCATAAAGTATTTGAGTTGTCACAAATATCATATGTGCGGCTCTTACTGAGTTGAGTTATCAACTTCCTTTGTCCGGGTCACATAAAGGCGGTATCATTCAAAGGATCATAGGGATCTTGTGATCTACTTGTGTGCAGGATAATACTATATTTGGGTGGTTACCCATACGGCTTTTGACATTAAGTGCAGGGGCATATGTTGTTTAAACTACATGCGAGGATCTATAGAGCTATGGCTTACATAAATGATCAAGTTCAAGCCCATCATCAAAGATTGAAATTGATGTCTCAAAAGGTTACTAATTCTTGATTTTCTCAAGGCTATCGCCACCAGGTTACAATGAATGCATGTCGCGGGCTTATGGCCCACGAGCACCTATGGGGCGGGGCCTCTGGTCCCGCAAGGGAGGCGTGAGAAGCGGTCGAGGTCAGCCAGGGGAGGCAGGCGATTTTACCCAGCTTGAGCTCTCGGAGATAAAACCCCTCTGCTGCTTTGTGTTTATATTTGTTCTTGCTCGAGGCGCAAGCGTGTGGTGGTGTTGGATGTGTCGAATGAACCCGAACGGTCTTGGAAAAGTTCGAACCCCTTCTCGTCATGGGCCTCCTTTTATAGTCTGAAGGGGCCCACAGTGTGGCAGAGAGAAGGAAAAGCGCAGGTTGGTACAACTTGGTGTCCAGTGTCCCTACCTAACTCGGCGGCGGGGACAAGGGCATTTAATGCCGTCTGGTGCTAGCAGTGTGAGAAAGCGATCGTTAGGCGCCACCGATCGCCGATGGCCTCCTTGTCGACTCCACTTGCCACCTCGCTCTGCATGGCTCGCGGCGCCTGCGCCACGATGCTCTGGGATGGCCACAGGGGTGACACGTCATTGGATCTTATTTGGAGCTGAGTGCATGGTGGCAGCCTTGCGCAACAAGCGCCTTGTCATGACCCTTCTCTTGTCGCGCCGGCAAGCTTGCGGTCGCCAGACCTTGCGGGCGTGGCGTAAGTCTTCTAGAGCGCGGTTGGCCTTCCGGCAAGCTCCTCTTGCAGGGTCTTTGTCCTTCCGGCAAGCTCCTCTTGCGAGTCTTGTCTATTGGTTGACACTTTGTTCTTGAATGGCAGTAATAGGAAATAGCGGAGGGTCTTGGCGGTCTGCGGCAAGCCTTGCGCGGTGCTTCGACTGCCCGTGCACAAGTTTGGGGTACTAAGGTACCCCTACTTTAGTCTACCGCAGAGTCGGGCTGGGCTGCCACCGTTGCCAGCTGTTGGGCCAGGCCCAAAAAGCGTCTGCAGACACTTGGGCCTGGGTCCACATAAAACCTTCTCCGTATCCACGCGCTCTCCATAGCGGCGCAGCGTCGATGCGGCGTCGTGGGAAAACGTGGTCAATACTTAATTCCAGGAAATGCGTAGCGTTCGTATCTCCCATTTATAAGCGAGAAGCAGGGGCCATTCCCCACCTTCGCTACTTGCAGTTCCTTCATCAGCTCCGCCGCTCCTCCACTTCCAGTCGAAAAACAGCGCTCCGCCGCCCATCGTCGCCCGTTACGCCGTCGCCTTCGCCTTCCCCCCTTGCTCCTGCCATAGCTCGAAAGCGGGGCTGCGAAACCGAGCTACAAAAAAGTCGGCAGCGCTGGGCTGGGCGGCGCAAAAACGTGCTTTTCCTCCCGAGCTCACCGGGCGCGGGCGGAGTTCTACCTCTTCGGTCGGCGAGGCGGGCGCATCCGCCGCGCCAGTGCTTTCGCTGAGGCTTCCGTCGAAGAAGTGCCCCGGAGGTACTACTTCTTCCTGTGTTCTTCTCTGCGGGCTCTTCCCACCTTTTTCGATTTTCTTTGCGACATCGCGAACACCTCACGGGTTTCATCTTCTTGATTTCACCCCAGCGCCGTTCGACAATGGCGGTTTCGCTTTACCTCTGCGAGAACTTTGTTATCCTCCCCAATGTTGCTCTTTTAAGTCATATTTCTCCCCTCGGGCGAAAAGAGCGCTGGCTAATGGAATCGCTGGACCTCTCGGATGGGCATGAAGGCGTGCCAGGCCCGAGCTCCGCTGACAAGTGGGGCGAGTGGAGGCGGAGTGGTGTTGGATCTGTGATGCCAATCCGCCGCCATTCACCAAGCTTCGCGGACCGGGTTGTCTTGTGATAGCAGCTGGGCATACATCGCGGATGGCGTAAGCGTGATCGCCACCACCGAATCCTCCGTCTTAGGCAAGCGGACTCTGGCGGGCAGTTGGCGCGGATTTCGCCGCCGTCGCGCCGCCCCTCTGCAAGAGAGAGGCTCGCTGGCTGTTTGGCGGCGGCGGATATCATGAGGCTGCGTCGGGCCTCAACTTCCTTCCGCGGTTATGGGCTCGGCGCGATCTTTGAGGAGATGTTCAAGCACGGCGTAATCATCGAGTGGTTCAAGCTGGCGGTGGGCGTCATCCTCTTGTGTAACAACTCGGCGATCGCATCTATGCAATGATGCGGTGTGATTATGCGGGATAAGTGCAAATTGGATGAGCCGATGCGAGTCGTGCGCCAATTCTTGACGACTTGTCGGAGGTGGCGATCAATTCAATGACTCCTCACCAGCGCAGCATAGCAGTGGCGTACATTGCTAACAGGGCGAAGAAGGCGGCGGCGGCATTGCCTTGAGCAAGTTTGGCTTCACGCTGGCGGGCGGATCATGGTAAGCAAGTCTTGCGCTCGGGAAGATCTTGCGGAGAGTCGATGGCGAAGGGAGGCCGGAGTCAAGCGGCGAGAAAGCGCGGCGGCCCGTCTTCGAGCAGCTTGCATGGGCGGAGCCCCAACGCAGCCCCAATTCTGACGGAGAAGGCGTCTCCGTCGAGTTGGAGGCTGGCGGAAGGCAGGCCGACCAGCAGCCAGCAGTGTTGTGGGACACCGCTCCACAGCGGCGATCTTGTTGCCTTGGGAGGTCGGGCGCGGCCCAGCAGCGGGGTCTTCGAGCCGCCACGCTGATCCTACCGCAGCCCTCGGCAAGCGCCGGAGCCTCCTCCATACACAGCCTTGAAGTGCGGAGTTCGACCTCTGCGCTGAGCTCGATGGCGATGAAGGAGGAGGATGAGGAGGAGTAAGGCTTTCTCCTTCTTGTACTCTTCTTTCCTCGATCTCTGTGGTTGCTTATCTTGTATCTGATTTGCTTCTCTCTAAATCCTGTTCTGCTTGGGACCTTGGCGAGAGAGGCCAAGATCCCGTGGTGCGACATGAGGATGATCCTTGCGTGTGACGGAGGATCGTCGAGACCACTTTGTGGGACCCGATCCCTTCTCGCGGCAGCCCAGCATAGCCACCAGCGTAAGTGCCTGGTTCACTTCTGTTGTGGAAGCGGCATGGGTGCTTTCCTTTCTTGACACCTTGATTGCTAGTTCATTTGTGTAGGAAGCGAACAGGCCCACAAACAACGAGCCGACCGGAGGTGTCGTCGGCCGCCACCAAGGCGATTCCCGATATGGGCACTCTCCGAAGGAAGGATCTCCGGCAAAGGCGGAACGATGAGCCCAGTGGTGCAGCCCGATCACGAGCCCGGCCAGGTGACCCTCCTTGAGGCTTTCCCTGGGTTCTTGATTTTCTTTTGGGATGTTTTGCTTGACTTTTCCTTCCTCTTCTGTCTTTAGATCCTCGTCTTGGGGACGATGGAAGCGAGGCCACCGGCGGAGGGGCGCCGTGTGGCTCTTGGGGCTGTCGCCACCGATGAGAAGAGGCCGACACTGATAAGCCCGCCCGACGAAGGCCGCCAATGCTGCTGGTGCAAAAGCGGCGAGGTCCGTGATCGCTTGACAACCGGAGGGCAGGGGAGCCTGGGTGCTACACGACCGCCGATCCCTCACTTGTTGGCGTGGCATCGGGCTCGAGGCCCCAGCCAGTGTTTACTTGAAGGCGGTGAGGCGTATATCAAGCTTCCTGGGCGTCGAGCTCCAGGCGCCCGGTTCGAGGAGAGGTTTGGCGGAAGTACTCGCCTCTGCTGGCGATGGTCGGCGGGCCAAATGGCAGCCGAGTCGAGGAGCAGCTGCTCAGCTGGTGTCACTCTACGCGCTTTGTGGCGAAGCTTGAGTCGAGCGCTTGTATGAAGGAGTTGACATAGAGAAACATCATAAAACTCGAAACCGCAACGAGGCCCTCCGATCCATTAGAGGAGAGGTGCAGCTCAGCGAGCAAAGGCGTTCATCTCAGGAAGGCTGAAGCCGAGGAATAAGGCTCGCCGCCGAGGAGATGTCTAGGCGGGAAGGTGGTGACCGAGAAGAAAGCGATCTGGACAGTCACGAGGAGGAGCTCGAGCCGGAGCGTCGCTGGCGGGACACTCAAGGAGGCAAGGGCGCAGCCCGGCCGCCGAGGCCCCAAGAAGGATTTAGAGGAGAGGGTGGGCGGCTGGGCGGACATGGGGAAGAAGAATGAAGAGCTTGCCGCACTCTAGTCTTGGCCGAAAGGATGCACTTGCCCATGGCGTCTGCAAGCTCAGCTTGCGAAAAGATCAGGAGCTGAGCAGCGCCAAGGACTCAAGCTGACGATCTGGGCTGAAGTTAGCCACCTTAGCGGAGGCAGCTGGGCGCCGCCAAGAAGGGCGACTTGAGGAAGGAGCTCAAAGCAGCGTGGAGCTGGCAGCGAACGCCGGAGCCAGAACACCTTCAAGACTACGGTGGAGCTCTGGGGCGGAGGCCTCGTCAATATCGCTGCATCTATCGGCGAGGCTGGCGGACTTGATTTGGCGGGCTTTGGGTATTCCGAGGAAAATGTCAGCCCAGCGCCAAGCTCACGCTTTTCTTTAAGGGTGTGGTGATGGCTCTCGGCAGCTCGGGAAAGGATCGAAGAAGCTGGCGGCAGTCGCGTCTGCGCCCGAGTCTTGGAAGGTGTTGGTGAAGGTCCTCTTCCAACCCGGGCATCGACCTCTCCACGTCACCAAGAAGCTGCGGGGGCTGATCTTGAGGGCTCAGGGCCATCGTCGCACCCATCGTGGACAAGGTGAGCGAGGTCGGGAGGGTCAGCGGCCAGCGTGGATTAGGCCGCTTCTTCTCCTTTTTCTTCTGCTGCCGTTTGGTTATGAGAACAATTTAGTCGGTGCCACAA
This sequence comes from Aegilops speltoides, assembly GCA_021437245.1. Classification (NCBI taxonomy): domain Eukaryota; kingdom Viridiplantae; phylum Streptophyta; class Magnoliopsida; order Poales; family Poaceae; genus Aegilops; species Aegilops speltoides. The sequence goes on from JAHHZJ010002537.1 coordinate 39,607, forward strand.
TAAGTCATTCTTGTAATATAACTCTAATGCAGTGCTTGCTTGCTATGTTATTTCCTTCACTCTGTTACATCCTTGTATGCTTTTACCCTCGCTTTGAGGAACTTGCGGCGCAAACACACTTGCTGAGTCTGGAACATCACAGCCGCTGGCGGTGCTGCCTCCGACAAAACCTTGTCGAGGCTGGTTGCAACTCACTTGTATCGTTGAGTGGACTCGAAAACAAAGCAAGGTGCAACTTAGCGAGTCGATTCCTCCTCGCGGTTTTCAATACAAGCCACGAGCGTTCAGGAATATAACTTAAAAATTTAAAAGTGACTAAGCTCAAACTTTGGCGACTTAGCTTTTCTCGCCAGCGTCGGCAAGGCTAGATTCCTTGAGCAGCGTAGATTCCCTTGAGCAGCCTGGTCTTCCCGGGTGAACTTGTGGGCGGAGGTGTCTTCTTTTGAGAAGAAAGAAGAAAATAATGAAATGGAACCTCAAGGTTACGCTTGCTTACCGGGGGTTAGTGCTGCACAAAAGTGTCGAGATATATATGCAAAAAGTGAGATGCATTAAATTCGACAAGATGTGCGAGGCACATAAACTTTATTCACCGCAGGGACTCGCCCGGCTTTGTACAAAAGTGTTACATGCGACAGCGGCAAGGCTTATACAAAAGGTGGTTGCGGAGCAGGTCGCAACAGCGCCTATGGGTAAAACTTGCGAAGATGTTCTATCTTCGAGTTGCTCACGGAATGCCATCTTGGTCTCAAAGCCGGACAGCGCGGGCCTAGTGACTTCGTTTCACCCGATAAGGGCCTTCCCGCTCAACTTGTTTGAATTCTTGGCGGACTAAGCGGCGAAGAACAGGTCGCCTTCCTCGAAGCTTAAGGCGTAAACTGCGGCTATGATAGCGGCGCAAAAGCTTGCTAATGCGAGCAGCTCGCTACACAACTGAAAGCGATCCTCCTCCGAGCGTCATCTTACGCAGCTGCTCTTGCCCAAACTCATCATAGCGAGCACTCGTGGTGATCCGTATCTGAGTTCGTGGGAGGCTGCTACGCTCCATAGACAAGGGCAAATGGTGTCGGCGGTGGCTCGATTTGGCGTCGTCTGATCGACCAAAGAACCACGGCAGCTGCTCAATCCAATTTCTTCCGCACTTGTGCGGCTTGTCAAAAGTTACGGTCTTGAGCCCGCGCGCCGGCGTTGCCCTCTCCGGCTTGACCGTTGCTTCTCGGTGAGCAGCGAAGCGAAGCAGATCTTGAATTATATCATGGAAAACTGCCTCTGCGCCATATACCATAAGAATGGCGTGAATCCGGTATACGATTTGGCATGTTCCACAGCCCCAGTCTGGTCGAGCTCCTCCACCAGTCGTGTTAGATTCCATGAGGACCGCACTAACCTTGGTTTAATATCGCTCATGATTAGACCATTTGCTCGTTCGACTTGACCGTTAGTTTGAGGTGATAGGCTGAGCGTGAGTCGAGCTTGATGCCCATGTTTTGCACGAGTTTAACCTCGTCGGCCGTAAAGTTCACGCCGTTATCGGTGATGATCTTGTGGGGATGCCATACGGTGTACTACCCGGATATGAAGTCTATCACAGGTCGGATTCGGCCGTTTTAACCGGCTTGGCCTCTATCCATTTGGTGAATTTATCCACCATGACCAATAGGTATTTTTGCTTGTGGGTTCCCCCTTTAAGGGTCCAACCATGTCAAGGCCCAGACATGACGGCGGTGATGGGTATAGTTTTGAGGCGGTGGGTGGCATGTGGCTTTGATTAACGAAAGCGGCAATCGGCGCATCATTGGACTAAGTCACGAGCATCTGCGAGCGATCGACCAATAAAATCCTGTCGGAAGGCCTTGCCCACAATGGCCGGGCTGCGGCGTGGTGCCCTGAGTCCGGCGTGAATTTCAACCAGGAGATTTCGCCCTTCCTCTTTGGAGATGCACCTTTGAAGGACTCGGTTGTGCTTTTCTTATAAAGTTCTCCCTCATGGACCTTGTAGGCTTTAGATCACCGAACTATCGTGGGCCTCATTTTGGTCTTGGGAAGTTCTGCCTAATTAAGTAAGCTAGGAATGGTTCGTCCGCAGGCGGTCGCCATTATTTATTGGGCTGAAGGTGTTATTTCATTGGTGAGCCACCGATTGTGTCGAGAATGTTCGTCTTTGGGTGGTGCTTGTTGGTTCGGGTTGTTATTTCGGACTCCTCTTCCCATATCGGATGGCTTAAAACCGCTCGGAAGATGTTTGGAGGGGCGGCGTCACGTTTTGCGCCGATCGTGCCAACCGTCGGCTGCTGTTATTATCGGGCTATATGGTGGAATCGAGTCCTTGAACCGGTGACATTTTAAAGGCGGCGTTACGATAGGCTGCCATTTTGGATCCTTGGCGTCAAAGTCTCCATTTACTTGGGATATTGCGAGTTTGAATCGCGCACCTCTAGGCGTTGAATACCCATGGAGATTGACATCCGGAGACCATGTAGAAGGGCCTCATATTGGCTGCATTGTTGGAGTTACGTGTACATTATCGAAATGCGTATTGGGTAGTGTCTCGGTTGGGGACATCAATCTGACGCCATCCCCAAGCCGGCCTGCATTTTGGAGCCGTCGAAATGCATGATCAATTGGGTATGCACCATACTCTTTAGGGAGTTGACCGGTCCATTCGGCGATGAAGTCAGCCAAAACATGCGACTTTATAGCTCGCCGTGGTTTTGTAGGTTATGTCGAATGGTAAGAGCTCAATGGCCCGATTGCAATCCTGCACTGTCGCGTCGCGATTGTTTATAATGTCGTTGAGAGGTACTTGGAGGCCCTTGTTATCGAACACTCTTGAAAGTAGTGTCGCGGCTTCGGGATGCCATGAACACAGCGTCAGCTATCTTTTGATAATGTGGATCTGGGACTTGCATGGAGTTAAGGCGGTGGATCGTGGTACACTGGTTTTTGAAGAGAATTTTGTCCTACATTTCTCGTTCGACAATGAGTACCTGGCGACAACTTGATGTGTTGCGCGATGTATATACTTCGGTTAGCCCGAGTTGGGCGGCGAGACAGATTGTTGCCAATATGGCCTTTATTTCTTTGAGTCCGGCCGTGGAGCATCCATCCATTGAAAGTGTTGATGCGTCGGAGGAGCGATAGAAATGCCTTTTCTCCCCAAGCAGGGAATGAAGCGGCTTAGACGCATACGCATCGATTAGTTTTGTATTTGTTTGAGGTCTTTTGGGATATCAATTGTGCAATGCTCGGATCTTAGCTGGGTTTGCTTCAATTCCTCTACGGCTACAATGAAAGTGAAAGTGCAACTAATCCCGAGTGGTTTTGGTAATTAATAACAACATATATATCATTGAACTAATCATTTCTTGAGAATATTTCAGAAAGTTCGATGATATGGGTATGCAATATTGATGATGTGGACCCCTCAAAATGCTAAGGAAAACATTGGCAAAAGCTCAAGACTCCATTTTGGTTTAGTGATCCAAGATCACATTGAGTCCATAGGAAAGCCAATACTATTAAAAGGGGTGAGGTTATGATGATGATCTGGTTGCTCTAAAGTGCTTAGTGATTTATCTCTCAAACAATCAGCAATCTTTCATTCCAACATAAGCTCATAAGTAATCTCGGTCCCACGATTCCAAACTCAGTCACAGAGATGAACCACCTCAGCCATATAGCCAAACCCTAAGAATCTCGGATTTTCCGATTCCAAACTCGGTCATTCGAAATTGGTGTTGCCAACCTTACGTAACATACGTACTCAAATCGGTGTCACGAGATGAGAAATCGGTCCCAAGATTGGCAAACCCTAGACTTTGGAAGAATCGGACTCACCGAGATTGTATTTTCGGTCCACGAAAATCCCAACGTTCTAAGATTTGAACTTTCGGTCGACCGAGTTGTCAACTTGATCGACCGAGATTGATCAAATGTGTGTAGCAGTTGGATTTTGTGTGGAGGCTATAAATACCCTCCACCTCCTCTTCATTAGTGGAAGAGCCATCGAAAGAACTACCACTCCTACCTTACATTTACGAAGAAAACTACCTACCCTTGTGTTGAGATCAAGTTGCTCCACTCCCACCATATGAAACTTGATTTCTAGTCTTCCCAAGTTGCTTTCCACTCAATCCCTTCTTCCACCACAGCCAAATCGGTGAGGAGAGTTGAGTGTTTGGGAGATTATCATTTGAAGCACAAGAGCAAGGGTTCATCATCACCAACCCCATCTATTACCTTTTGGAGGTGGTGCCTCCTAGATTGGTTAGGTGTCACTTGGGAGCCTCCGTCATGATGTGGAGTTGAACCAAGGAGTTTGTAAGGACAGGAGATCGCCTACTTCGTGAAGATCTACCCGAGTAAGGCTAGTCCTCCGTGGGCGTAAGCCATGATGGAATAGACAAGGTTGCTTCTTCGTGGACCCTTAGTGGGTGGAGCCCTCCGTGGACTCTGCGCCGTTACCCTCCGTGGGTTGAAGTCTCCATCAGCGTGGATTGGCGATAGCACCACCTATCGGAACCACGTGAAAAAATCTCCGTGTCTCCATTCGTTTGCTCTTCTCCACCTCTCATTTACTATCGTGCAATTTACTTTCGCTGCCATAACTCTAGAATTGCATGTGTGGGTGATACTTGACTTGGTTATCATTGTGAACTTGCTAAGAAACTACTCCAATCAAAAGGCAAAACTTTTAAGTTGTCAAGTAGTCTAATCACCCCCCCTCTAGACATACTTCCGATCCTACAAGTGGTATCAGAGCTTTGGTCTCCATTGGATTGGTTTCCATTGCATTGGACTCCATAAGCTTGGTTTCACAACCTAGGAGAGTATGGCGTCTAGTGAGGTAATTTCCGTGAGGTCCTTACTTTGATGGTTCAAACTTTGCTAGTTGGAAGCATAAAATGAAAATGCATATTCTTGGACATAACCACTGCATGGGGCATTATTTGTGTTGGCTTGCAAGGTGAGTTCTTGAGGAAGGAAAAGTTCGGATCAGTGAAGCTCTGCGGATGAGTTGCGGATGTTCTGAACAATGCTCAAGCTTGTGACATTCTCTTCAATGCTTTGTGTCGAGGAGTTCAACAAGATCAGCCGTCTTGAGAATGCAAAAGAGATTTGGGATACTTTGGTGAAATGCGAAGGTCGAGTCGTGAAGGAATCAAAGCTAGATGTTCTTCAAGGTCGACTTGACAAGTTCAAGATGAAGGAAGGTGAAGAATTAGCTGAAATGTACTCTAGGCTTGCTCTCATCACCAATGAGATGGCAGGTTTAGGAAGCGAAGAAATGACCGACCGATTCATCATCAAGAAGATTCTCAGAGCTTTGGATGGAAAGTATGACACCGTGTGCACTTTGATTCAAATGATGCCAAACTACAAGGATCTCAAGCCTACGAAGTCATTGGAAGAATTGTTGCTCATGAGATGACACTTAAAGATAAGGAAGAGCTTCACAACAAGTCAAGTGGTGCTTACAAAGCTACGAGTTGAAGCTCCCACATCCTCAAGTGACAAGCTAGTTTCCAATGAAGAGATAAGCCTAATGGTGAAGAATTTCAACAAATTCTACAAGAGTAGAAGCAAGGAAAGAAGCTCAAAGTCTAGATCATATGATGAAAAGAGATCTTCTAGTCGTGATCGAAAGCTGCTACAATTGTGGAAGACCGGACACTACTCAAATGAGTGTTCGACTCCTTACAAGAGAGAAGAATCTCCAAGAAGAAGAAGCTCAAGAGAAGAGTAGCCTCGAAAAGAAGGAGTAGAGATGATCGTTATGAGCGAAGATCCTCTCGGAGAAGCAAGGATTAGGAAAGGAAAGACAAGTCATCAAGGAGCTACACAAGAAGAAAACATCAAGCTCATGTTGGTGAATGGGTTTCGGCTCCGACTCAGACAATCACTCGAAAGAAGCTATCACTCCAACTCGAATCTGATCAAGATGAAGGTGTTGCGGTCTTGCTCTCGTGTCCTCCAACTTCAACTCCTATGACATATTTGATTCACCAAATGAGGGAATTGGAAGATGCTTCATGGCAAAAGGCCCCAAGGTATCACATCACGAGTTTATTGACTTTGATAGTGATGAGGATGACTTGCTTGGTGAAGATGAGCTCTTGCGATAAATCTAGTGAGCTTAGTAATGATGAACATGCTAGTAGTCTTTATAGTCGAGATTGACATTTTAAGGCGGCGTTACGATAGGCTGCCATTTTCGGATCCTTGGCGTCAAAGTCTCCATTTACTTGGGATATTGCGAGGTTTGAATCCCCGCGCACCTCTAGGCGTTGAATACCCATGGAGATTGACATCCGGAGACCATGTAGAAGGGCCTCATATTCGGCTGCATTGTTGGAGTTCGTGTACATTATCTGAAGTACGTATTGGACTGTGTCTCCGGCTGGGGACATCAATACGACGCCATCCCCCAAGCCGGCCTGCATTTTGGAGCCGTCGAAATGCATGATCCAATTGGAGTATGCACCATACTCTTTAGGGAGTTCGGCTTCGGTCCATTCGGCGATGAAGTCAGCCAAAACATGCGACTTTATAGCTCGCCGTGGTTTGTAGGTTATGTCGAATGGTAAGAGCTCAATGGCCCAGTTTGCAATCCTGCCTGTCGCGTCGCAGTTGTTTATAATGTCGTTGAGAGGTACTTCGGAGGCCACTGTTATCGAACACTCTTGAAAGTAGTGTCGCGGCTTCCGGGATGCCATGAACACGCCAGACGCTATCTTTTGATAATGTGGATACGGGACTTGCATGGAGTTAAGGCGGTGGATCGTGGTACACTGGTTTTGAAGAGGAATTTTGTCCTTACATTTCTCGTTCGACAATGAGTACCATGGCTGACAACTTGATGTGTTGCCGCGATGTATAATAACATCGGTTCGCCCAGGTTGGGCGCGGCCAGGACCAGATTTGTTGCCAATATGGCCTTTATTTCTTTGAGTCCGGCCGTGGCAGCATCCATCCATTCGAAGTGTTCGGTGCGTCGGAGGAGGCGATAGAGGGGAAATGCCTTTTCTCCCAAACGGGAATGAAGCGGCTTAGAGCATACGCATCGATTAGTTTTGTATTTGTTTGAGGTCTTTTGGGATATCCAATTGTGACAGAGCTCGGATCTTAGCTGGGTTTGCTTCAATTCCTCTACCGGCTACAATGAAGCTGAAAGTGCAACTAATCCCCAGGTGGTTTTGGTAATTAATAACAACATATATATCATTGAACTAATCATTTCTTGAGAATATTTCAGAAAGTTCGATGATATGGGTATGGCAATATTGATGATGTGGACCCTCAAAATGCTAAGGAAAACATTGGCAAAAGCTCAAGACTCCATTTTTGGTTTAGTGATCCAAGATCACATTGAGTCCATAGGAAAGCCAATACTATTAAAAGGGGTGAGGTTATGATGATGATCTGGTTGCTCTAAAGTGCTTAGTGATTTATCTCTCAAACAATCAGCAATCTTTCATTCCAACATAAGCTCATAAGTAATCTCGGTCCCACCGATTCCAAACTCAGTCACCGAGATGAACCACCTCAGCCATATAGCCAAACCCTAAGAATCTCGGATTTTCCGATTCCAAACTCGGTCATTCGAAATTGGTGTTGCCAACCTTCAGAACATACGTACTCAAATCGGTGTCACCGAGATGAGAAAGTCGGTCCCACCGAGATTGGCAAACCCTAGACTTTGGAAGAATCGGACTCACCGAGATTGTATTTTCGGTCCCACGAAAATCCCAACGTTCTAAGATTTGAACTTCGGTCCGACCGAGTTGTCAACTTCGGTCGACCGAGATTGGTCAAATGTGTGTAGCAGTTGGATTTTGTGTGGAGGCTATAAATACCCTCCACCTCCTCTTCATTCGTGGAGAGAGCCATCGAAAGAACTACCACTCCTACCTTACATTTACGAGAAGAAAACTACCTACCCTTGTGTTGAGATCAAGTTGCTCCACTCCCACCATATGAAACTTGATTTCTAGTCTTCCCAAGTTGCTTTCCACTCAATCCCTTCTTCCACCACAGCCAAATCGGTGAGGAGAGTTGAGTGTTTGGGAGATTATCATTTGAAGCACAAGAGCAAGGAGTTCATCATCACCAACCCCATCTATTACCTTTTGGAGGTGGTGCCTCCTAGATTGGTTAGGTGTCACTTGGGAGCCTCCGTCATGATGTGGAGTTGAACCAAGGAGTTTGTAAGGGCAAGGAGATCGCCTACTTCGTGAAGATCTACCCCGAGTAAGGCTAGTCCTCCGTGGGCGTAAGCCATGATGGAATAGACAAGGTTGCTTCTTCGTGGACCCTTCGTGGGTGGAGCCCTCCGTGGACTCGCATGGCCGTTACCCTCCGTGGGTTGAAGTCTCCATCAGCGTGGATTGGCGATAGCACCACCTATCGGAACCACGTGAAAAAATCTCCGTGTCTCCATTGCGTTTGCTCTTCTCCACCTCTCATTTACTACGTGCAATTTACTTTCCGCTGCCATAACTCTAGAATTGCATGTGTAGGGTGATACTTGACTTGGTTATCATTGTGAACTTGCTAAGAAACTACTCCAATCAAAAGGCAAAACTTTTAAGTTGTCAAGTAGTCTAATCACCCCCCCTCTAGACATACTTCCGATCCTACAAGTGGTATCAGAGCTTTGGTCTCCATTGGATTGGTTTCCATTGCATTGGACTCCATAAGCTTGGTTTCACAACCTAGGAGAGTATGGCGTCTAGTGAGGTAATTTCCGTGAGGTCCTTACTTTGATGGTTCAAACTTTGCTAGTTGGAAGCATAAAATGAAAATGCATATTCTTGGACATAACCCGCCGCATGGGGCATTATTTGTGTTGGCTTGCAAGGTGAGTTCTTGAGGAAGGAAAAGTTCGGATCATGAAGCTCTGCGGATGAGTTGCGGATGTTCTGAACAATGCTCAAGCTTGTGACATTCTCTTCAATGCTTTGTGTCGAGGAGTTCAACAAGATCAGCCGTCTTGAGAATGCAAAAGAGATTTGGGATACTTTGGTGAAATGCACGAAGGTACCGAGTCGTGAAGGAATCAAAGCTAGATGTTCTTCAAGGTCGACTTGACAAGTTCAAGATGAAGGAAGGTGAAGAATTAGCTGAAATGTACTCTAGGCTTGCTCTCATCACCAATGAGATGGCAGGTTTAGGAAGCGAAGAAATGACCGACCGATTCATCATCAAGAAGATTCTCGAGCTTTGGATGGAAAGTATGACACCGTGTGCACTTTGATTCAAATGATGCCAAACTACAAGGATCTCAAGCCTACCGAAGTCATTGGAAGAATTGTTGCTCATGAGATGACACTTAAAGATAAGGAAGAGCTTCACAACAAGTCAAGTGGTGCTTACAAAGCTACAGTTGAAGCTCCCACATCCTCAAGTGACAAGCTAGTTTCCAATGAAGAGATAAGCCTAATGGTGAAGAATTTCAACAAATTCTACAAGAGTAGAAGCAAGGAAAGAAGCTCAAAGTCTAGATCATATGATGAAAAGAGATCTTCTAGTCGTGATCGAAAGCTGCTACAATTGTGGAAGACCGGACACTACTCAAATGAGTGTTCGACTCCTTACAAGAGAAGAAGAATCTCCAAGAAGAAGAAGCTCAAGAGAAGAGTCGCCTCGAAAAGAGAGAAGGAGTAGAGATGATCGTTATGAGCGAAGATCCTCTCGGAGAAGCAAGGATTCGGAAAGGAAAGACAAGTCATCAAGGAGCTACACAAGAAGAAAACATCAAGCTCATGTTGGTGAATGGGTTTCGGCTCCGACTCGACAATCACTCGAAAGAAGCTATCACTCCAACTCGAATCTGATCAAGATGAAGGTGTTGCCGGTCTTGCTCTCGTGTCCTCCAACTTCAACTCCTATGACATATTTGATTCACCAAATGAGGGAATTGGAAGATGCTTCATGGCAAAAGGCCCCAAGGTATCACATCCTGAGTTTATTGACTTTGATAGTGATGAGGATGACTTGCTTGGTGAAGATGAGCTCTTGCACGATAAATCTAGTGAGCTTAGTAATGATGAACATGCTAGTAGTCTTTATAGTCGAGATGAGTCGAATGACAATGCTATGAAGGAGATTGAGCGTCTAACTAAAGAACTAAACACTCTTAAGTTAGCTCATGAAACAACTCAAGAAGATCATAGAGAGCTCCTAAGATCTCATGAGAAGCTACGCCGAGAAGCTCAATCTAGAGCAAGAACATGAGTTTCTAAAAGCTATCAATGACGATCTTGAAAGAAGAGTTCTTCATATCTTGCCAAGCGACTTCTCTTGTCTAATTTCTTGCCACCGATCAAAACTAAGCATGACAAGCATAAGAAAAATTCTTCATCTAGTAGTAACAATAATCATGCCAAATCAAATGTTGTTACTTCTAGTAATTCTCTTGATTCCACTAACAATGTTTCAAGCCAAGTTTCACTTGAGCAAGAAAATAGTCTATTGAAAGGTATTATAGAAAGGTGTCTACAAGAGTCTTGCGGAAGCAAGAGCTTTGAGAAATTGTTCGCAAACAAGGAAGACACGGAAGAATCAAGGAATTGGTTTTGAGCGAAAGTTCAACGCCGAGGGTGTTGAATGGGAAGAAGGTCAATATCCTCCAAAGTTTGTCTCTCAAGAGAAGAAGTATGATCCTACTTCTTCAAGCGAGGAACAAGCTCAAGATGACCTTCCACCACAAGACCACAAGCTAAAAGGCAAGGACAAGCTTCAAGAGGAGATTGATGCATTCATTGAAGCACCCAAGGCCATGGTCAAGTGGGTTCCCAAGGCAACTTCAAGTTCTACTTCAACAAGCTCAACCACTACCCCAAGGATTCCCATCAAGATGATGTGGATCGAAGAAGAAGAACTAGAGAGTTCTTGAGGGTGACTCGCCAATATACTTCACTCACATTCATTTTGGCAAGGACTTGTGCAATCAACTTCCACATCTTGCACTAGTTCATGGAGTCACAAACCCTCATGATGGTAAGTCAAGGGACAAGGTAATCATTGCTTTCATGGACATCATCTATTGTGACCTTCAATCTATGTCCATGGATATTCTTGTTTGTTCCTTGTGGGACTAACCCATGTAGGTATTGAAAGTGCCGAATCCAAAGGATTGCTCCCAACTCTTGATGATCTTCATCAACATTGAGCATCCACATCTTCAACATCTACATGAAGTCTTCAACGACAATCCAAGGTTAGTTTGACCCTTTAAAAGGGTTCTCACATCAAGGGGAGCTTTGCTCTAAAGAAATGAGCTAAAGCATCTTCTAATGATGTGAACACATCAATGCTTTATGGAAAAGTGGTAACCCCACTTGTGCTTAAGCGATGAGTATGACCTATGATCAAATGTTCTCATTTGACTCCTAAGTCAATATACTCATATATAGATGACCTAGTCATCGCCAAAATGTGTGCTAGCTGTTAGTGTTTTGTTTGTGCATGTTTGACACATATTTCATTTGCTATCTTATTGTGTGAGCATGTTGGATGCATGATTTTATCCATTCGAGGACATCCATTTGTTGCTTTGGTCTTTTGGTTTTCCTTCTTTTTGACCAAATGGATGGACAAGAATGCCTAAGTTCTTCCCCTAGCTATCTATGCTTTCTTGTCTCAAACTCTATTCATGCTTATATCACAAACTTTGAACAAGACTTTTTGGACGAGACCGAGTGAGGAGCACTCGGAGCCACCGATCCGTCAAAAGCCTAACTTCCAAAACCTTCTAAGTACTTTCGGTCAAACCGATATACTCAAATCGGACGGACCGAAATCACTTGGATTGATCTAGGTTTTCACCTCGGTGAAACCGAGTTTCAAATTCGGCGTGACCAAAGTGTGTAGCGCACGCGATTAACCATCTCGGTCCCACCGAGTTTTCAAACTTCGGTCCCACCGACACCGAAGGTATATATACTCGAGGACGAGCGTTGATTACTTCTTCAAGCGCCGCCCTCAAACCCTTAGCTGCCGTCGCCTTGGTCTCCGGATCGTCTCCGCCGTCGCTTTGTGCGCCCTCGCCGCTGGTTTCCATCGCCGTCAGCGGACTTTCTCATCGCGCCGTTGCCGCCGTGGTGAAACTCCACCGCATTGGGTGAGTTTCATCCTCTCGTGTTCAATCGCTGATTCAATGCACGATAGGCGTTGCCATGTTTCTTGCCAAGATTGAGATCTCCTATCCGGCCGTTTAGGTCATAGAACAAATTTCGAGTAAAAATTTTAGGGTTAGGTTTCCATGAACGCATCTCGGTGTGACCGATTTAACATTTTCGGACAGACCGATTTGGCCTCTGGCCATTGCACTGCACTTTTCGGTGAAACCGAGTTGTGCAAATCGGTAAGACCGAAGTGAAGATTCAGTGAAACCCTAGTAGTCTCGGCTAGACCGAAACCCATTTCGGTCCAACCGAAAGTGGTGTATGTGGTCTGTTTAGACTTTTCGGTTTCACCGAATTGGTAGACTCGGTCAGACCGACATGTATTCTGTGAAAACCTAAAACTAAAGTTTGAACTCATTCTTTTTGCAAAAACCTCTGCAGTTTGTGATAACTCTTCTACTCGCCTATATCTATTCTTTTCACGGGTTGTGGGTCATATGCGAAGGAAGTGACAGTCGAACAGTCGAAATGCGGTTGAGATTCAGAGGCAGCTACAAGTCGAAGCAAGCAGCTTCTCGGATGATGGAGAGAAGCACTCCAAGTGGTGCACTGCAGCTGCTACGGGGCAGGAGGAAGAAATTCAGATGAGGAAGATTCAGATTTTGTTGCGAGATGAGGAGATAACTTCTAAGCCTAAAAGGCAAGTTGTTGCCAAGAGTTATCAAGGGAAACAGTCAAAGAAAGGCACAAGCAAAGTGGCAAAATCCTCTGTTGCTGAGAAGCTCAGCATGGAAGAGACCTCCGGCAAGATCAAGAAGACTTCCAAGAGGAAGAGGAAAGTTCATGAAGAAACAGTGATGATGATGATGATTCTGATGAGGAAGCACCTCAGCCTCCTCAGAAGCAGAAGTTGATGGGTGATGCCATCAGGGCAGGAGCACCCACAAAGGTTAAGCAATCAGCTCCAGCAAAGGCAGCCCAAGCCAAACCAGCTGCCAAGCCGAAGAAGACTGTGAGGAACATACCTGCTTCAGAGAAGAAGAAGGATAATGTGCCACCTGCAGAATCAGATGATGAGGCTCATGTTTTGCTCAAGCTCCGACCGAAACTGCCAGTTCATAATGAAGCTCATCCTCGAGCTGAAAATATGAAGGAGAGAAAGGATAAAGGTCTCAGGCAATGGAGGCAAATTGATCCATATGCCAGCAGGAGAAGAACTGCAGTTGACCCAAGATTCCACACAAGAGAGCAACAAGACTTTTATGAGACAGTACTCATGGACAAGAAGCCAATTATTCTTGACACAAGATCGTTATTTGGAAATACATCGACGATGAAGAGCACGAGACTTTTTCTCACATGTGCATGAAAGCTTCACTTGCTTGTGGGATTGCGAGTTCGTTGGTCGAAATTGACCGCTGGAGCGATGAGATGATCATGCAATTCTATGCCACCGCACACTTCTATCGGATGGCAGGATTGTTTGGATGATGAAGGCGAGATTCCATTCTCTTGTTGAAGAATGGAGAGCGTTGCTGAATGCACCGTTTCAAGGGAGGATGATATTGATGTGTATGGCATTCGAAGAAAAATCACGAGTCGATGAAGAACATGTACAATGAAGTCAAGGACAAGGATGTAGAGATATGGAAGCTTGGTTGATCTACTACCTTGAGGCAGGTCTCCCAACCACCAACACCATTACGAGGCATACTTTGATGCCTAAGTCAGAGACCACCGCATGATAAGAGGTACTCTATCAACATGCTGCACATTCTAGATCGAAGACACCTTTTAAGGTGATGGACACGATAGTTGAGACTATCAAGAGGACAGACAGCAGACGAGAAAGAGGTCGTGTGGGTTTGCTCCGCATATTCGGATGCTCATTAATGCCAAGTTTGGCACGGACACCTACCGTTGGATAGACCCCACTTGCCCTTGCAGCTGAACATGAGGACAACGAGGTTGTGATGGTGAGGATGCTCCCACATCGTAGAAGGACATGCTAAGTCTGAAGCTGCCAAACAAGCTAAAGCCGAGAAGGAAGCAGCGGCTAAGCCCAAGAGCGTTGAGAACAACTTCTTGAAGCCACTCAGAGAATTGAGCTACGCTGGCCAGCATAGTGCGATCTCGGGAGAGCCTTGAGAGGATAGTTGAGGATAAGTTCCATGCTCACGGGCGTCAAGTGATGAAGTGCAGGTCACCGTCAACAAGCTTGATCACGGACATCGAGGAAGCTAAGAGGAAAAGCAGAACTCATGAAGGAGATGGAAGGTGACATGGTCGGGATGACTATGAGCAGCCTGCTCCGGTGCCCACAAAGCCCGGATCATTTGCTATTCGATGTCGATCCAGGGCTACTACATCAGCACCTCCTACAGCTCCGTCGGTTCGGCAAAGACTTGAGTTTCCTCCTCCAGCTCCACAGACTTGGTGAAGCTTTGCAGATGCAGCTATCTCCACTCCATCGACGAGCAGAGCCGCCGGCAGAGTCCCGTGGCGATTAGCTCTATACCTTCGAACTTTTGGTAACTTGTTGCCAAAGGGGAAAATTGTATCGATCATAGGGCTTCGAGAGAGAGTGCTCGTTTTTGCTCTTTCGTTTGCGGTTTTCCTTGAGATACTTTTGAGTTCTTTGAGATACTCCGTGTGTTTGATACTACGCTTACTCGTTTGCTCTATCTTGATGAGTGCTTGATCATCTTGTGCTTAACGTGTGCTTGATGTCTATCATATTCCATTCATATCTTGTATGATCATTTACTCATGTCTTGGTGATTGGGTGCATGTTATCCATTCTTATCATTTTGTGCGCTCCACCAAGATGTATGTGACATGGAAGAGTAACCCATGATCCTAATCGATTGTGCATTTGCATTCAAGCGCAAATCTTAAATAATGCACAAATTTAGGGGAGCTCTTGCTTATCACATACTTCTCAAAGCGACGATGTTATTCATTGATTATATCATTTGTCGAGCTTTGATCTATATGTTGTCATCAATTACCAAAAGGGGAGATTGAAAGTGCAACTAATCCCGGTGGTTTTGGTAATTAATAACAACATATATATCATTGAACTAATCATTTCTTGAGAATATTTGAGAAAGTTCATTGATATGGGTATGGCAATGGTGATGATGTGGACCCCTCAAAATGCTAAGGAAAACATTGGCAAAAGCTCAAGACTCCATTTTTGGTTTAGTGATCCAAGATCACATTGAGTCCATAGGAAAGCCAATACTATTAAAAGGGGTGAGGTTATGATGATGATCTGGTTGCTCTAAAGTGCTTAGTGATTTATCTCTCAAACAATCAGCAATCTTTCATTCCAACATAAGCTCATAAGTAATCTCGGTCCCACCGATTCCAAACTCACCACACCGAGATGAACCACCTCAGCCATATAGCCAAACCCTAAGAATCTCGGATTTTCCGATTCCAAACTCGGTCATTCGAAATTGGTGTTGCCAACCTTACAGAACATACGTACTCAAATCGGTGTCACCGAGATGAGAAAATCGGTCCCACCGAGATTGGCAAACCCTAGACTTTGGAAGAATCGGACTCACCGAGATTGTATTTTCGGTCCCACGAAAATCCCAACGTTCTAAGATTTGAACTTTCGGTCCGACCGAGTTGTCAACTTCGGTCCGACCGAGATTGGTCAAATGTGTGTAGCAGTTGGATTTTGTGTGGAGGCTATAAATACCCTCCACCTCCTCTTCATTCGTGGAGAGAGCCATCGAAAGAACTACCACTCCTACCTT
The DNA here is from genome assembly GCA_021437245.1 of Aegilops speltoides. Lineage (NCBI taxonomy): Eukaryota > Viridiplantae > Streptophyta > Magnoliopsida > Poales > Poaceae > Aegilops > Aegilops speltoides. The sequence continues at coordinate 55,508 of JAHHZJ010002537.1, forward strand.
ACATTTACGAGAAGAAAACTACCTACCCTTGTGTTGAGATCAAGTTGCTCCACTCCCACCATATGAAACTTGATTTCTAGTCTTCCCAAGTTGCTTTCCACTCAATCCCTTCTTCCACCACAGCCAAATCAGTGAGGAGAGTTGAGTGTTTGGGAGATTATCATTTGAAGCACAAGAGCAAGGAGTTCATCATCACCAACCCCATCTATTACCTTTTGGAGGTGGTGCCTCCTAGATTGGTTAGGTGTCACTTGGGAGCCTCCGTCATGATGTGGAGTTGAACCAAGGAGTTTGTAAGGGCAAGGAGATCGCCTACTTCGTGAAGATCTACCCCAGTAAGGCTAGTCCTCCGTGGGCGTAAGCCATGATGGAATAGACAAGGTTGCTTCTTCGTGGACCCTTCGTGGGTGGAGCCCTCCGTGGACTCATGCAGCCGTTACCCTCCGTGGGTTGAAGTCTCCATCAGCGTGGATTGGCGATAGCACCACCTATCGGAACCACGTGAAAAAATCTCCGTGTCTCCATTGCGTTTGCTCTTCTCCACCTCTCATTTACTATCGTGCAATTTACTTTCCGCTGCCATAACTCTAGAATTGCATGTGTAGGGTGATACTTGACTTGGTTATCATTGTGAACTTGCTAAGAAACTACTCCAATCAAAAGGCAAAACTTTTAAGTTGTCAAGTAGTCTAATCACCCCCCCTCTAGACATACTTCCGATCCTACAGAAGCCCAGGAGCTTTCCGGCTGGTACGCCGAAAACGCATTTTTCCGGGTTGAGCTTAATGTCATATTCTCGGAGGTTTTCGAATGTGAGCCTCAAATCGTCTACTAGAGTTTCGACGTGTTTGGTCTTAACGACCACATCGTCTACGTATGCCTCCACCGTTTTGCCGATCTGGGTAGCGGACATATACGAATCATGCGCTGATATGTTGCGCCGGTGTTTTTGAGTCCGAAGGGCATTGTGTGTAAGCAGAATGGTCCGTATGGAGTAATGAATGCCGTTGCGGCCTGGTCTGTTTCCACCATCTTGATTTGATGGTATCCGGAGTATGCGTCGAGGAAGCACAATGAATCATGCCCTGCGGTAGCATCGATGATTTGGTCGATGCGGGGAAGGGGGAAAGGATCCTTTGGACAGGCCTTGTTAAGGTCTTTAAAATCGACACAAAGGCGCCAGGATTTGTCCTTTTTTGGTACCATCACCAGGTTCGCTAGCCAGTCCGGATGTTTTATATCTCTGATGAATCCGGCTTCTATTAGTTTGGCTAGCTCCTCTCCCATTGCCTGTCTTTTGGGTTCGGAAAATCGCCGAAGAGCCTGTTTGGTGGCTTGAATCCTTTTAGGATGTTTAGGCTGTGTTACGCGCCACTGCGTGGGATTCCTGGCATATCTGAAGGGTTCCAGGCAAAAATGTCCCAATTTTCCCGAAGGAATTCTCGTAGTGCGGCGTCTACATCAGGGTTTAATTGTGCCCCAATGGAGGCCGTCTTTGTGGGGTCCGTTGGATGGACCTGGAATTTGACTATTTAAATCGCTGGTTTAAAGAGGTGGACTTAGATCTCTTATCGAGTATCACATCATCCCTATTCCTTTGTGGGCCTTGGTGCGATGAGTTCCACTACCGCTAGGGCTTGGATAGTGCCTCTAGGGCTAGTGCTTGTCTTATTTTCAGCGGAGTGCTATGTCGGATCATTGACAAGAGTGATGATTCCATTGGGCCGGGCATTTTAAGCTTCATGTACTGTAATGGGGTATAGCTTGGAAAATTGTGAATGCCTCTCGCCCTAAAAAGGCGTGATATCCGCTGCTGAGCAGGGCCACTTGGGCGTGACCTCCTCGGACTGTAATTGTCCGTGAGCGAACACCACATCTAGTGTGATTTTTCCTATGCAGCGTGCTTCCGACTAGGAATTATTCCTCTAAAGGTTGTGCGGCCGCTGAATGTGCCTCGATCTATTTCCATTTTTGGAGGGTTTCCTCGTAGATGAGGTTTAATCAGCTGCCGCCATCCATGAGTACCTTGGTAAGGCAAAGCCGTCCACTATTGGTGAGGACCAATGCGGTGGTGCTCGGGCTGGTCGGAATTTAGGTTAAATCATTTGGCGTTGAAGGTGATAGCCGTGTCACTCCATGGATTTATTGTTCCTACTTGGTAGACTTGGTAAGGCTGCGGGTGTTCGTTTCGCATGTTGTTTGATGCGAAAGTCTCGAAGGCTATTAATACCGTCTTGATCTTGTTGGGTTGGTTCTCGGGGCTAGAAGCTCTTAGCCACTTTTGGCCACCTACCGTAGTATCCAACATGCTCGAAGGCTATGTGTTGGAGTGGCGCCCTCTGTCTTGTGGAGTTCTGAGGTCCGCTGAGCCATCCCTCAATACGGTTCCGTGCCCTTTATGGGGTTTTGCTTTTTGGTTTTTGTCCGGGTGCTGGCAGGATGCACCCTTTTGTTTAAATACTAGGGTTGTGTTCGGAGCCGGATTGTCCCAAAACTTAGTTTCGGTTTTCCAGGTACTCTCCATCCCACAGTCCTTTATCCTGTCCATAACTAGGAGGAATCTGGCCCAGTAATGATGTACTGTTTCCGTGGGCTCTTGCCGGATTTGAGATAGATCGCTTATGTTTCGGTGGACGGGTCGAATTAAGTCCAGAACCCTACCCAACTTGAGGCTCAAGGGCCAAAAAGTTTCTGAATTTGGAAGCTTGGATTGTTGGATGTTGTCCAACGAATCTGGTCCGATGCCTGACTTTAGGTTCAGAGCTTGATTGACGTCCCTCCCTCCATGGGAATGCGCCATGGAGGGATTAGGAGTCCGGACATAACTGGTCTTTAATATATAAGAAGAGTCGTCGCGTTGTTCCTCTACCACCACAACGTGGTGGGTAACCTGGGGAGAGTTAATCTCTCTCAAATCGGTTTTAAGCCCAATCTGATCGTAGATCATGGCGACTCCCGATGCGGCGGCGCGATCCAAGAGCTCGTTCTGGAAGAGCTCCATCGGATCCAGCTGCTCGGTGAATTCGAGTTGGCGTGAAGATCGCTTTTGATGACCCGAGAGGTCATCGTCAAAGCGGCGACGAACAGCGGTCATAAGAAAACCACCTAGCGGATAGTTTGGCGGCGGCCAAAGCTCCTTTGGCAATGGTACCGTCTTTGAAGGCGGAAGAGGCATCCTTCACGATTGTGGCGGCACAGAGGAACTCTCAATGAAAGCACCAATGTCGGTGTCAAAACCGGCGGATCTCGGATAGGGGTCCCGAAGCTGTGCGTCTAGGCGGATGGTAACAGGAGACAAGGGACACGATGTTTTTACCCAGGTTGGGCCCTATCGATGGAGGTAAACCCTACTCTGCTTGATTGATATTGATGATATGGGTAGTACAAGAGTGGATCTACCACGAGATCAAGCAGGCTAAACCCTAGAAGCTAGCCTATGGTATGATTGTTGTTACGTCCTATGGACTAAAACCCTCCGGTTTATATAGACACGGAGAGGGCTAGGGTTTACAGTCGGTTACAATGGTAGGAGATCTACATATCCGTATCCCCAAGCTTGCCTTCCACGCCAAGGAAAGTCCCATTCGGACACGGGACGAAGTATTCAATCTTGTATCTTCATAGTCTTGGAGTCCGGCCGATGATGATAGTTCGGCTATCCGGACACCCCCTAGTTCAGGACTCCCTCAATGATGATAAACATAACAGTGGAAAGTTGCATGGCAATATATCTCGGAATGGCTATGGAAATGCCATAATAGGTAGGTATGGTGGCTGTTTTGAGGAAGATATAAGGAGGTTTATGTGTTATAGAGCATATGGTATCACGGGGTTTGGATGCACCGACGAAGTTTGCACCAACTCTCAAGGTGAGAAAGGGCAATGCACGGTACCGAAGAGGCTAGCAATGGTGGAAAGGTAAAAGTGCGTATAATCCATGGACTCAACATTAGTCAAAAGAACTCATATACTTATTGCAAAAAGTTAGAAGTCATCAAAAATCAAGCACTACGCACATGCTCCTAGGGGGATAGATTGGTAGGAAAAGACCATCGCTCGTCCCCGACCGCCACTCATAAGGATGCACAAGCCAGGTACACTTCATGTTTCAAATTTGTTACACAACTTTAACCATACGTGCATGCTACGGGACTTGCTAACTTCAACACAAGCATTCTTTAAATTCATAATCCCCCAACTAGCATGACTTTAATATCACTACCTCCATATCTCAAAACAATTATCAAGTATAAAATTGACCATAGCATCCAATTTACTTCATATGATAGTTTTTATTATACCCAACTTGGATGCCTACCATTCTAGGACAGTTTTATAACCATAGCAAATACGATGCTGTTCTAAAAGACTCTGAAAAAGATATAAGTGAAGCATGAGAGACTAGCAATTTCTACAAAAATAAGTCACCGTATCTTTGAATATCTTGTGGTGCCTTGGGCATCCCCAAGCTTAGGCTCTTGCTACTCCTTATTCCATAGTCCATAAAAGCTTTACCCAAAACTTGAAAACTTCACAACACAAAACTCAACAGGAAATCTTATAAGCTCCGTTAGTGAAAGAAAACAAAACCACCACATAAGGTTGTTGGGGAACGTTGCAGAAAATTAAAAAAAATTCCTACGGTTTCACCAAGATCCATCTATGAGTTCATCTAAGCAACGAGTAACGGGAGAGAGTTTGCATCTACATACCACTTGTAGATCGCGTGCGGAAGCTTGCAAGGTGATGATGTAGTCGTACTCGGCGTGATTGAATCCTTGATGACCAAGTGCTGAGCGGACAGCACCTCCGCGTTCAACACACGTGCGACACGGGTGGCGTCCCTCCGTCTTGATCTAGCAAGGAGGAAGGAGAGGTTGAGGAAGACAGCTCCTTTGGCGGCCTGACGGCGTGGTGATGGTGGAGAAGCGATCTCGGCGAGGCCGCCCGAGCACACAGCGGAGGAGGAGAGGTGTTGGGGAGGGAGGGCTGCGCCTTGGCTTGTGGTGCGGCTGCCTCCCTCACCCCTCTATTTATAGGGGAAGGGAGAAGGGGCGGCCTCTAGATCCATCTAGAGGGGCGGCGGCAATGGGAGGGGGACTTGCCCCCAAGCAGGGGCGCCCCTCTAGGGTTCCCCCTCAACCCCTAGGCGCAAGGGCCCAAGGGAGGGTTGCGCCCAGCCCACCGAGGCTGGACAACTCCCCACGCAGCCCAAGTGCCCCGGGGGGTGGCCCCTCCGGTGGACCCCGGAACCCTTCCGGTGGTCCGTACAATACCAGTATGCCCCGAAACTTTCGGTGTCCTTTTAACAACTTCCCATATATAAATCTTTACCTCCAGACCATTTCGGAACTCCTCGTGACGTCCGGGATCTCATCCGAGACTCCGAACAACATTCGGTAGTCACATACTAGTCTTCCTAATAACCCTAGCGTCACCGAACCTTAAGTGTGTATACCCTACGGGTTCCGGAGACACGCAGACATGACCGAGACGACTCTCAGGCAATAACCAACCGTGGGGTCTGGATACCCATGTTGGCTCCCACATGCTCCTCGATGATATCATTGGTTGAACCACGGTGTCAAGGATTCGATCAAACCCTGTATGCAATTCCCTTTGTCAATCGGTACGTTACTTGCCCGAGACTCGATCGTCGGTATCCCAATACCTTGTTCGGTCTACGCTCTTGGCAAGTCACTTTACTAAATACCATAATGCATGATCCGTGACCAACACCTTGGTCACCTTGAGCTCATTATGATGATGCATTACCGAGTGGGCCCAGAGATACCTCTCCGTCATACGGAGTGACAAATCCCAGTCTCGATCTGTGTCAACCCAACAGATACTTTCAGACATACCTGTAATGCACCTTTATAGTCACCCAGTTATGTTGTGACGCTTGATACACCCAAGGCACTCCTACGGTATCCGGGAGTTACACGATCTCATGGTCGAAGGAAGAGATACTTGACATTGGCAAAGCTCTAGCAAACGAACTACATGATCTTTGTGCTATGCTTAGGATTGGGTCTTGTCCATCACATCATTCTCCTAATGATGTGATCCCATTATCAACGACATCCAATGTCCATAGTCAGGAAACCATGACCATCTGTTGATCACAAACGAGCTAGTCAACTAGAGGCTCACTAGGGACATATTGTGGTCTATGTGTTCACACGTGTATTACGATTTCCGGATAATACAGTTATAGCATGAACAAAAGACAATTATCATGAACAATGAAATATAATAATACTTTTATTACTGCCTCTAGGGCATATTTCCAACAGTCTCCCACTTGCACTAGAGTCACTAATCTAGTTACATTGTGATGAATCGAACACCCATAGAGTTCTGGTGTTGATCATGTTTTGCCTGAGAGAGGTTTAGTCAGCGTATCTGCGACATTCAGATCCGTGTGCACTTTGCAAATCTCTATGTCTCCATCTTGAACATTTTCACGGATGGAGTTGAAGCGACGCTTGATGTGCACTGGTCTTCTTGTCAAACCTGGGCTCCTTAGGAAGGGCAATAGCTCAATGTTGTCCCGAAGAGTTTGATCGGCCCGACGCATTGGGTATGACTCTAGGTCGGTGATGAACTCCTTCACCCAAATCGCTTCATCGCTGCCTCCGAGGCTGCCATGTACTCCGCTTCACACGTAGATCCCGCCACGGACTTTCTGCTTGCAGCTGCACCACCATCTTGCTCCACCATTCAACATATACACGTATCCGGTTTGTGACTTAGAGTCATCGGATCTGAGTCGAAGCTAAGCGTCGGCGTAACCCTTCTGACGAGCTCTTCGTCTCCTCCATAAGCGAAACATGTCCTTTGTCCTTTTCGGTACTTCAGGATATTCTTGACCGCTATCCGGTGTTCCTTGCGGGATTACTTTGGTATCTTGCTACCAAACTTACGGCAAGGTTTACATCAGTGTCTGGTACACAGCATGGCATACATAATAGATCCTATGGCTGAAGCATAGGGATGACACTCATCTCTTCTTTATCTTTTGTCGTGGTCGGTGACTGAGCTGAGCTCAATCTCACACCTTGTAACATGGCAAGAACCCTTTCTTGGACTGATCCATTTTGAACCTCTTCAAAATTTTATCAAGGTATGTGCTTTGTGAAAGACCTATGAGGCGTCTCGATCTATCTCTATAGATCTTGATGCCTAATATATAACAGCTTCTCCAAGGTCCTTCATTGAAAAACACTTATTCAAGTAGGCCTTAATGCTGTCGAAGTTTTATATCATTTCCCATCAAGAGTATGTCATCTACATATAATATGAGAAATGCTCTGAGCTCCCACTCACTTTCTTGTAGCGTGAGGCTTCTCCATAAGTCTGCATAAACCCAAATGCTTTGATCATTTCATCAAAGCGAATGTTCCAACTCCGAGATGCTTGCACCAGCCCATAAATGGATCGCTGGAGCTTGCATACTTTGTTAGCGTTCTTAGGATCGACAAAACCTTCCGGCTGCATCATATATAGCTCTTCCTTAAGATGTCCGTTAAGGAATGCCGTTTTGACATCCATCCGCCATATCTCATAATCATAGTATGCGGCAATTGCTAACATGATTCGGTCGGACTTCAGCTTCGCTACAGGAGAGAATGTCTCGTCGTAGTCAATCCCTTGAACTTGTCGATAAACCTTAGCGACAAGTCGAGCTTTATAGATGGTAACATTACCATCTGCGTCCGTCTTCTTCTTAAAAATCCATTTGTTTTCTATTGCTCGCCGATCGTCGGGCAAGTCTGTCAAAGTCCATACTTTGTTTTCATACATGGATTCTATCTCGGATTTCATGGCTTCAAGCCATTTGTTGGAATCCGGGCCCGCCATCGCTTCTTCATAGTTCGAAGGTTCACCGTTGTCTAACAACATGATTTCCAGGACAGGGTTGCTGTACCACTCTGGTGCGGAACGTGTCCTTGTGGACCTACGAAGTTTAGTAGCAACTTGATCCGAAGTACCTTGATCATCATCATTGGTTTCCTCTTGGTTGGTGTGGGCATCACAGAACATTTTCTGAGCTGCACCACTTTCTGTTCGAGAGGTAGTACTTCATCGAGTTCTACTTTCCTCCCACTTACTTCTTTCGAGAGAAACTCTTTTCCGAAAGCATCCGTTCTTGGCAACAAAGATCTTGCCTTCGGATCTTAAGTAGAAGGTATACCCGACAGTTTCCTTAGGGTATCCTATGAATACACATTTTTCCGATTTGGGTTCGAGCTTTTTAGGTTGAAGTTTCATGACATAAGCATCGCATCCCCAAACTTTTAGAAACGACAGCTTAGGTTTCTTCCCAAACCATAATTCATATGGTGTCGTCTCAACGGATTTAGACAGTGCCCTATTCAAAGTGAATGTAGCTGTCTCTAGAGCGTATCCCCAAAATGATAGCGGTAAATCGGTAAGAGACTGAAGGAAATATGCCCTAGAGGCAATAATAAAGTTATTATTTATTTCCTTATTTCATGATAAATGTTTATCATTCATGCTAGAATTGTATTAACCGGAAACATGATACATGTGTGAATGCATAGACAAAACAACATGTCACTAGTATGCCTCTACTAGACTAGCTTGTTAATCAAAGATGGTTATGTTTCCGACCATGAACAAGGAGTTGTTATTTGATTAACGAGGTCACATCATTAGTAGAATGATCGATTGACATGACCCATTCCCTCCTAGCTTAGCACACGATCGTTTAGTATGTTGCTCTGCTTTTATCCATGACATATACATGTTCACTGTAACTATGAGATTATGCAACTCCCATTTACGGAGGAACACTTTGGGTGCTACCAAGCGTCACAGCGTAAGCGGGTGATTATAAAGGAGTACTACGGTGTCTCCAAAGGCAGATGTTGGGTTGGCGTATTTGAGATTAGGTTTTGTCACTCCGATTGTCGGAGAGGTATCTCTGGGCCCTCTCGGTAATGCACATCATTGAAGCCTTGCAAGCACTACAACTAATAAGTTAGTTGTGAGATGATGTATTACGGAGCGAGTAAAGAGACTTGCGTAGCGAGATTGAACTAGGTATTGGATACCGACGATCGAATCTCGGGCAAGTAACATACCGATGACAAAGGAACAACGTATGTTGTTATCTTGATCTGACCGACAAAGATCTTCGTAGAATATGTAGGAACCAATATGGGCATCCAGGTCCGCTGTTGGTTATTGACCGTGAATAGTTCTAGGTCATGTCTACATTGTTCTCGAACCGTAGGGTCCATGCACGCTTAAGGTTTCGATGGCGGTTATTATGAGTTTATGTATTTTGATGTACCGAAGGAGTTGAGTCCGGATGTGATCACGGACATGACGAGGAGTCTCGGAATGGTCGAGACATAAAGATTGATATATTGGAAGCCTATGTTTGGAGTTGGAATGGTTCGGCGGCGGAATTCTAGAGTAGGGAGGTTACGGAACCCCGGGAGGTAAATGGGCCTCGATGGGCCTTAGTGGAAAGGAGAAGGGGCCAGCCCTAGGCAGGGTGGCGCCTCCCCTTCCCTAGTCCTATTAGGACTAGGAGAAGGGCCCCCCTCTCTCTCTTTCCCCCTCAGGAATCCTAGTCCAACTAGGATTGGGGAATCCTACTCCCGGAGGAGTAGGACTCCCAGCCGCGCCTCCCTTGGCCATGCCCCCCCCCCTTGCTCCTTTATATCACGGGGCAGGGGGCACCTTAGAACACACAAGTTGATCGTGAGATCGTTCCTTAGCCGTGTCGGTGCCCCCTCCACCATATTCCACCTCGGTTATACTGTCATGAAGCTTAAGCGAAGCCCTGCGCCGGTGAAACATCAAGATCGTCCTGCGCCGTCGTCTTGTGAAACTCTCCCTCGACACTCGGCTGGATCGAGTCTGAGGGCGTCATCGAGCTGTCGTGTGTCAAGAACTCGGGGCGTCGAGTGTGGCGCGGGATCGGTCGGATCGCGAGGAGGGCGTCGACTACTTCCTCTACGTTGTGATCGCTTCGCCAGGTCTACAAGGGTATGTAGACAACACTCTCCCCTCTCGTTGCTATGCATCACCATGATCTTGCGTGTGCGTAGGAAAATTTTTGAAATTACTCGTTCCCCATCGGTGGCATCCGAGCCTAGGTTTTTCTATGGTTTGATGTTTTGCACGAGTAGAACACAAGTGAGTTGTGGGCGATACAAGTCATACTACCTACCAGCATGTCATACTTTGGTTCAGCGGTATTGTGAGATGAAGCGGCCCGGACCGACATTACAGCGTGCGCTTACGCGAGACTGGTTTCACCGCTGCGAGCACTCGTTGCTTAAAGGTGGTGGTGGGTGCTGTCTCTCTCACTTTAGTTGAACCGAGTGTGGCTCGCCCGGTCCTTGAGAAGGTTAAAGCGGAGTCTATTTGTGAAATATCGTTGTGGTTTTGATGCGTAGGTGAGACTGGTTCTTGCTTAAGCCCGTAGCAGCCACGTAAAATTTGCAACAACAAAGTAGAGGGCGTCTAACTTGTTTTGCAGGGCATGTTGTGATGTGATATGGTCAAGGCGTGATGCTATATTTTATTGTATGAGATGATCATGTTTTGTAACGAAGTTATCGGCAATCGGCAGGAGCCATATGGTTGTCGCTTTATTGTATGCAATGCAATCATACTGTAATGCTTTACTTTATCACTAAGCGGTAGCGATAGTCGTAATAGCATAAGTTTGGCGAGGCGACAACGATGCTGCGATGGAGATCAAGGTGTCGCGCCGGTGGCGATGGTGATCATGGTGGTCTTTGCAAGATGGAGATCGTGAAGCACAAGATGATGATGACCATATCATATCACTTATATTGATTTGCATGTGATGTTTATCCTTTTATGCATCTTATCTTGCTTTGATTGGCGGTAGCATTATAAGATGATCTCTCACTAAATAATCAAGAAGTGTTCTCCCGAGTATGCACCGTTGCCAAAGTTAAATCGTGCCCGGACACCGCGTGATGATCGGGTGTGATAAGCTCTCGTCCATCTACAACGGGTGCAAGCCAGTTTTGCACACGCAGAATACTCGGGTTATACTTGCGAGCCTAGCATATGCAGATATGGCCTCGGAACACGGAGACCGAAAGGTCGGCGTGAATCATATAGTAGATATGATCAACATAAGATGTTCACCATTGAAAACTACTCCATTTCACGTGATGATCGGTTATGGTTTAGTTGATTTGGATCACGTGATCACTTAGATGACTAGAGATGTTTTCTAAGTGGGAGTTCTTAAGTAATATGATTAATTGAACTTAAATTTATCATGAACTTAGTACTGATAGTATCTTGCTTGTTTATGTTTGATTGTAGATAGATGGCTCGTCTTTGTTGTTCCGTTGAATTTTAATCGTTCCTTGAAAGCAAAGTTGAAAGATGATGGTAGCAATTACGGATTGGGTCCGTAACGAGATCATCCTCATTGCTGCCTGGAAGAGCTACGTCTGGATGCACCGCTAGGTGCGAACTTCTTCTTTGAGCAACGCCGGATGTTATGAGCGTCTGGCGAGCAAAGCGATGACTACTCTATAGTTGATGTGCCATGCTTTACGGCTTAGAACCGGGACTTCAACGGCGTTTTGAGCGTCATGGAGCATATGAGATGTTCCAGGAGTTGAAGTTAATATTCAACAGAATGCCCGGATTGAGAGATATGAAGTCTCCAATAAGTTCTATAGCTGCAAGATGGAGGAGAACAGTTACATTAGTGAGCATATACTCAGAATGTCCGGGTACTACAATCACTTGACACAATTGGGAGTTAATCTTCCGGATGATTGTGTCATTGATGAATTCTCAATCACGCCACCAAGCTACAAAGGCTTCGTGATGAACTATAATATGCAAGGGTTAGTAAAGACTATACACGAGCTCTTCGCAATGCTAAAGGCTGCGGAGGTAGAAATCAAGAAAGAGCATCAAGTGTTGATGGTCAACAAGACCACTAGTTTCAAGAAGAAAGGCAAAGGGAAGAAGAAGGAATCTCAAGAAGAACAGCAAGCAAGTTGCTGCTCGGGAGAAGAAACCCAAGTCGGCCCTAAACCTGAAAGCGAGTGTTTCTACCGCAAGCGGTAGTCCTTTGGAAGCGGAACTGCCCCAAGTATTTGGCGGATAAGAAGGATGGCAAGGTGAACAAAGGTATATGTGATATACATGTTATTGATGTGTACCTTACTAGAGCTCGTAGTAGCACTGGGTATTTGATCTTGGTTACATTGCTAATATTTGCAACTCGAAGCAGGGACTACTGATTAGCGAACTCGGCAAAGGGCGAGGTGACGATCTGGCGTGGGAAATGGTTCCAAAGTCGATGTGATCGCGGTCGGCACGCTACCTCTACATCTACCTTGGGATTAGTTTTAGACCTAAATAATTGTTATTTGGTGCTGCGTTGAGCATGAACATTATATCTGGATCTTGTTTGATGCGAGGCGGTTATTCATTTAAATCGAGAGAATAATGGTTGTTCTATTTATATGAGTAATATCTTTTATGGTCATGCACCCTTGAGGAATGGTCTATTTTGATGAATCTCGATAGTAGTGATACACATATTCATAATGTTGAAACCAAAAGATGCAGAGTTGATAATGATAGTGCAACTTATTTGTGTACTTGCCGTTTAGGTCATATCGGTGTAAAGCGCATGAAGAAACTCCATCTTGATGGACTTTTGGAGTCACTTGATTATGAATCACTTGGCACTTGCGAACCGTGCCTCATGGGCAAGATGACTAGAACACCGTTCTCGGTACTATGGAGAGAGCAACAGATTTGTTGGAAATCATACATCTGAGATGTATGTGGTCCGATGAATGTTGAGGCTCGTGGCGGATATCGTTATTTTCTCACCTTCACAGATGACTTAAGTAGATATGGGTATATCTACTTAATGAAACATAAGTCTGAAACGTTTGAAAAGTTCAAAGAATTTGAGTGAAGTTGAAAATCATCATAACAAGAAAATTAAGTTTCTACGATCGATCGTGGAGGTGAATATTTGAGTTCTGAGTTTGGTCTACATTTGAAACAATGCGGAATAGTTTAGCAACTCCGCCACCGGAACACCACAGCGTAATGGTGTGTCGAGCGTCGTGTCGTGCTTTACTAGATATGGTACGATCTATGATGTCTCTTACAGATTTACCGCTATCGTTTTGGGGTTATGCTCTAGAGGCGGCCGCATTCACCTGAATAGAACACCGTCAAAATCCGTTGAGGCGACACCTTATGAACTGTGGTTTGGCAAGAAACCAAAGTTATCGTTTCTTAAAGTTTGGGGATGCGATGCTTATGTGAAAAAGCTTCAACCTGATAAGCTCGAACCAAAATCGAATGTGTCTTCATAGGATACCCAAAGGAGACAGTTGGGTACACCTTCTATCACAGATCCGAAGGCAAGACATTCGTTGCTAAGAATGGATCCTTTCTAGAGAAGGAGTTTCTCTCGAAAGAAGTGAGTGGGAGGAAAGTGGAACTTGATGAGGTAATAGTACCTTCTCCCTTACTTGAAAGTAGTTAAATCACGAAACCAGTTTACGAGACATCTACACCAAGTAGCGAGGAAGTTGATGATGTTGATCATGAAACTTGAGATCAAGTTACTTCGCAGAACCTCGTAGATCAACGAGTAAGATCCGCTTTTGAGTGATGCGGTAATCCTGTTCGGAAGTCATGCTACTAGATCATGATGAACCTCACGAACTATGAAGAAGCGATGGTGAGCCCAGATTCATAAAATGGCTTGAGGCCATGAAATCGAGATGGGATCCATGTATGAAAACAAAGTGTGGACTTTGGTTGACTTGCCGAGGGTAGGCAAGCAATAGAAAACAAGTGGATCTTCAAGAAGAAGACCGACGACGGTAATATTCTTGTCTATAAAGCTCGACTTATGCAAAAGGTTTTCGGCAAGTTCAAGGGGTTGACTACGATGAGACCTTCTCACCCGTAGCGATGCTTGAAGTCCGTCCGAATCATGTTAGCGATTGCGCGTTTTATGATTATGAAATTTGGCAAATGGATGTAAAGACGCATTCTGAATGGATTTACGGAAGAAGAGTTGTATATGATGCAACGAGAAGGTTTTATCGATCAAAGGAGCTAACAAAGTATGCAAGCTCAGCGATCCATATATGGACTGGTGCAAGCATCTCGGAGTTGGAATAAGCGCTTTGATAGTGTGATCAAAGCATTTGGGTTTATCTGAGACTTTTGAGAAGCTTTGTATTTACAAGAAAGTGAGTGGGAGCTCTGTAGCATTTACGATATTATATGTGGATGACATATTGCTAATCGGAAATGATATAGAATTCTGGATAGCATAAAGGGATACTTGAATAAGAGTTTTTCAATGAAAGACCTCGGTGAAGCTGCTTACATATTGGGCATTAAGATCTATAGAGATAGATCAAGGCGCTTAATTGGACTTTCACAAAGCACATACCTTGACAAAGTTTTGAAAAAGTTCAAAATGGATCAAGCAAAGAAAGGGTTCTTGCACGTGTTACAAGGTGTGAAGTTGAGCGGACTCAATGCCCGACCACTGCAGAAGATAGAGAAAATGAAAGATGTTCCTATGCTTCAGCCATAGGCTCTATCATGTATGCAATCTGTGTACCGGACTGATGTGTGCCTTGCTATAAGCCTAGCAGGAGGTACCAAAGTAATCCGAGTGGATCCTTTGGACAGCGGTCAAGAACATCTGAAATACACGAAAAGGACTAAGGATATGTTTCTCGTATATGGAGGTGACAAAGAGCTCATAAATGGCAGTTACGTTGATGCAAGCTTTGACACCGATCCGGACGATTCTAAATCGCAGACCGGATCGTATTTACACTAAGCGGAGGGCTGTCGGTTAGTGCGGTTCTAAACAAAGCGTCGTGGCGGGATCTACATGTGAAGCGGAATACATAGCAGCGGAAGCAGCTAATGAAGGAATCGGATGAAGGAGTTCATATCCGATCTAGGTGTCATACCTAGTGCATCGGGTCAATGAAAATCTTCGTGACAATCTTGGAGCTATTGCCTTAGCGAAGGAATCCAGATTTCACAAGAGGACCAAGCACATCAAGAGGCGCTTCAATTCCATCCGGGACTTAGTCGGACTAGAGACATAGAGATTTGCAAGATACATGCGGATCTGAATGTTGCGAACCGTTGACTAAGCCTCTTCCACGAGCAAAACATGATCAGCACCAAGACTCCATGGGTGTTAGAATCATTACTATGTAATCTAGATTATTGACTCTAGTGCAAGTGGGAGGCTGAAGGAAATATGCCCTAGAGGCAATAATAAAGTTATTATTTATTTCCTTATTTCATGATAAATGTTTATCATTCATGCTAGAATTGTATTAACAGGAAACATGATACATGTGTGAATGCATAGACAAAACAACATGTCACTAGTATGCCTCTACTAGACTAGCTTGTTAATCAAAGATGGTTATGTTTCGACCATGAACAAGGAGTTGTTATTTGATTAACGAGGTCACATCATTAGTAGAATGATCGATTGACATGACCCATTCCCTTAGCTTAGCACACGATCGTTTAGTATGTTGCTCTTGCTTTTATCCATGACATATACATGTTCTGTAACTATGAGATTATGCAACTCCGTTTACGGAGGAACACTTTAGGTGCTACCAAGCGTCACTGGCGAAGCGGGTGATTATAAAGGAGTACTAGGTGTCTCCAAAGGCAGATGTTGGGTTGGCGTATTTGAGATTAGGTTTTGTCACTCCGATTGTCGGAGAGGTATCTCTGGGCCCTCTCGGTAATGCACATCACTTGAAGCCTTGCAAGCACTACAACTAATAAGTTAGTTGTGAGATGATGTATTACGGAACGAGTAAAGAGACTTGCGGTGCGAGATTGAACTAGGTATTGGATACCGACGATCGAATCTCGGGCAAGTAACATACCGATGACAAAGGGAACAACGTATGTTGTTATGCGGTCGACCGACAAAGATCTTCGTAGAATATGTAGGAACCAATATGGGCATCCAGGTCCGCTGTTGGTTATTGACCGTGAATAGTTCTAGGTCATGTCTACATTGTTCTCGAACCGTAGGGTCCGCACGCTTAAGGTTTCGATGGCGGTTATTATGAGTTTATGTATTTTGATGTACGAAGGAGTTCGAGTCCGGATGTGATCACGGACATGACGAGGAGTCTCGGAATGGTCGAGACATAAAGATTGATATATTGGAAGCCTATGTTTGGAGTTGAATGGTTCGGTAAAACGGAATTTCTGCGAGTACAGGGAGGTTACTGGAACCCCGGGAGGTAAATGGGCCTCGATGGGCCTTAGTGGAAAGGAGAAAGGGCCAGCCCTAGGCAGGGCGCGCCTCCCCTTCCTAGTCCTATTAGGACTAGGAGAAGGGCCGACCCCCTCTCTCTTTCCCCCTCAGGAATCCTAGTCCAACTAGGATTGGGGAATCCTACTCCCGGAGGGAGTAGGACTCCCTGCAGCGCCTCCCTTGGCATGGCCCCTCCCCTTGCTCCTTTATATCTGGGGCAGGGGGCACCTTGGAACACACAAGTTGATC
>JAHHZJ010002538.1:0-65911 GCA_021437245.1 Aegilops speltoides
GCTATTTGATGAAGCGCATATCTCATTGATTCTGGATAGCTCCTCGGATGAGCATTGAGACGGATGACCGATCCTATTCCCCCAAGGTGTATGCTCTAACTTGGCGAGGTTATGTTGCTCATATCGTCGTATGGTGTCTTGCATTTTTAACCTTGAAAGCTGCGGGGCTTACACCCCGACATTTTATTAATAAAAAACAGGAAGTAATTACAAAGTTCCTCAAGAGAACGAGAATAAAATAAAGTAAGAAATCTACAAACCTATGAAAAAGAAGAAGTTACAAATGGAACAAAAATTCAAGGAGGCAGAATATCAATCCATTTTAGGAGATCATCCTTGAATCTGGCCTTTATCCCGTGGGAAAGAAGGGATATATCATGAATGAACCCATTTTGCCATTGTCTAAAAGTTGGATGGATGTGTCTGAAAGCCTTGTCATTGCGCACTTTCGGATGTTCCACGAGCAATAAAGACCACCTCTACAAAAATGGTTTATCAAATTCCTTCCTTGCATGTAAGGCAATTTGCACCATATCATTCTTTGTTCAACGAGGGTATTTGCAACTAGTTCCAAATCCTCATGCTGAAATTGCATTGGAAGAATAGATGATTTCTATCTTCCAAAACTCTAGTGGGGCAGAGGACACAACCAGGTCCATCATTAATTTTCCACTGTCTTCGCTGTATCATATCCTTTGTGTTTACTCGATCCATAATAACCAACCAAGCAAACATTTTAACTGTCATTGTACAGCAGCTTTTCCAGACCCAACTCAGAATTGGATTGGCAATAACAAGCTGATGAACAAATTCATAGAATTTCTTCGTAGAATATTCACCCTTTTTCCCATGTCTCCAGGTCCACATATCATCACAAGTATCATCCAATTGTCCCCCTGATAACATTGAAGTAAGCTGATTAAACTCCCTAAAAGCCAGTTCAGACAAAGGCAGAGTGAACATTTGTTGCAAGTTTCCTGCCATTATCACTTCCTTAACAGAAAGGTTCTTCTGAAGGCAAAAAGAATGGAGTCGTGGGAATCTTTCTGCGAGGTATCTGAGGATTGTCCAACCTCCCAATGATCGAGACCAAAAGAGCACGAATCCTTTGCTAGCGAAGCAGATGCTTTCTGTTCGATATTTATCCATTAACTTACTAATGTCTCTCCACCAAAAAGAGCCACACAATGTGGTGTCATGTGGAACTCTTTGATAGTAGTAAGAATCCCACACCAGGCCGACCCATGGCACATCCTCTCTGTTATAAAATTTATTCAGGTACTTGAGCAACAAAGCATCATTTTGCAGTTCCAAATTCAGAATTCCAAGTCCCCCCTTCATCTTGGGTCTGCACACAAGGGGCCAAGCAGCCAAAGAGTGGCCCTTTTCCTGACCATATTTCCTCCATAGGCACTGCCTTTGAATCCTTTCTAACTGCTTTAGAATTCCCTTTGGCAAAGATAGGCTACAAAGAAAGAAAATGGGCAAAGAGGATATTACTGAATTTACCAACTGAAGTCTGCTACCTTGAGGTAGAAACCAGGAACTAGCAGTTAGCCTTCTTTCCATGCAATCTACCAAAGGGAGCAAATCAACAATTCTTGGCCTAGTGGTTCCAACTGGTAGTCCCAAATAAGTGAAAGGCATCGAGCCTAACTGGCAGCCTAAGAAAGCAAAAAGTGTAGAAGCAACTGAGGGTTCAACATTGAGTGGGTACATTGAAGATTTATGAAAGTTGATTTGCAAACCAGTTGCCATTGAAAAGGAATTGAGCACTGCTTTAATAGCCTCTAGCTGAGCCAGGTCAGCATTTGCAAATTGCAAGGTGTCATCCGCATAATGAACCACAGGATAAAAAGGATCATGTGTTGGCAAAGGTAGATCCAGCTGGCCCCTAAGCAATAAATCTTTGATCATGGTTTGCAAAGATCATTTGCAATAACAAAAAGCAAAGGAGATAGGATCTCACAGCAACACCACATTTGCACTTGAAGTGACTTCCAGGCACTCCATTTAGGAGGATTGAGGATGTTGCAGAAGTTAACAATTGTTTAATCCAAGAAATCCACTTGTTATCAAACCCCTTTGCCACAAGAATTCTCAAGATTGCCTCATGCTGAATGGTGTCAAAAGCTTTTTCAAAATCAAGCTTAAGCAAAAGAATTGGCTTCCTTGACTGATTGCATTGATGAATATATTCAAAAGTCCATGCAATACAATCTTGAATTGTCCTTTATTTAATGAAGCCATATTGATTCTTATGCACACATTTGGTGATTTCCTCCTGAAACCTATTGGCAGCCATCTTTGTCAGAAACTTAAGTCCTACACTTGTCAAAGAGATTGGCCTGAAATCTCCCACACCCTCAGGTGTTTGCTTCTTTGGGACTAAAGTTATAAAGGCTTCATTGAGATTTTCCAAAATTACAGTCCCAGCATGAAATTCATTGACCAACTGAACAAAATCAGAAGAGATAATTGGCCAGCATCTCTTCATAAACATACCATTAAAACCATCTGGTCCAGGTGCTTTATCAACTGGCATTTCCTTTATGACCTTCTCAATCTCATTCAAATTAAAAGGTTTTGTAAGCACCTCAAGACCTTGAATTCTTGGAATCAAAGAAAGGATATCATTCCCTAGGACAATAGGTTTGATAGTTCCCATTCTTCCTTTGAAAGTTACCAAGAATTCCTTAGCAATCTCCCCATGATCTGAAGAAACAGTCCCATTAGACAAATGCGAGGCTAGCAATAGAATTTTTCTATATCTCTCTGTTGCCATGGCACGGAAGAATTTGGAATTCTCTTCCCCGACAATATATCGATAGTACACCTTTTCTCCGGTATAAATAGTGCAAATGCAAAAGGTGTTCATGATGCAACTTGCATAATTTCTGAAATTGTTCTCTGGAATGAGCGAGAGGCTGCAGTCCTCTAAATCATCCAGCCAAAGATTTACCCAATTGCATTTTTCAATTAGAGATTTAATGTGAAAGCCCTTACGCCATTTCTTCTAAGCAAACCTCGGTGATTTTAATTTGTCCATAATATTGCGAGATATATGGAGTTTATCGAGGCTTGTTCAGACCTCCTTACACAATCCATGAAGCAGTTGTTGCACCCAATAGTTTTCAAACCTAAAAATATGTGCTTTAGGAATTGAGGTGCTGATAGTGATAATACATGGAACATGATCGAGATCTTTGTTCTCATAAGAGGGCCACTTGTGTCATGGGATAATGATTTATCTAGCTAGCAGAAGTAAAAAACCAGTCCAGCTGTTCCAAAAGCGGGAAATCCTGCATGTTAGACCAGGTGAATCTTCTACCTTTAAGTGGAAGTTCAAGCAGCCCTAAATGACCAATGATCTCGTTAAAGATAAAAATATCATTAACATCCCCTCCTGGTAAATTTCTATTCTCCATTGATCTGATGAAATTGAAGTCGCCCACAATCAACCATTTTTGTTCAGGCTCTACTTGCAGATGGTACAACCAGTTGACAAAATCGTCCCTCATCTCACCCTGACAGGGCCCATACACATTAACTAAGAACCATTGTTCATTATTATGCACGGAGGTAAAACTGATGACAATGCCGAAAGGCTTAACTTCAATTAACACACCCTTAAAAATATCAGTTGCCAAGCTGTGAATCCCTCTGATGCCCCCTTGAAGGTGAGTCAATAAATTGATCAAAGCCCACGGGACATCTTGCCTTAACTAAGGCAGGAACAATCGGATAACTTAGTTTCTTGTAGGCAGGCAATGGCACACTGACTTTCTGTGATTTTCTCTCTAACAGAACGCTGAAGAGCTTTAGAGTTGAGGCCTCGAACGTTCCAACAAAGCACCTTCCAATTACGCGTAGATCTTTGATACATAATATAACCAGTAGCAGAATAATAGCCATTGCATGCCATATAATGTCACACAAACCACGCCATAACAGCCAAAAGGCAACCAGACCAAAGTGCAGCGCATAAAGTTCAGAAGTAGCAGGACAACATCAAATTTAACAGGCTCGCTACACCTATCTAAAGAGATAATCAACGACATTTAAACACCACTAGAGGAGGAATCATCCTTGGGATTAGCCATAAGCTTCTCCTTGGATAGAAGGTTCTGATCAATCTCCAGCTCCACTCCGATTGCTTGCAGCACATTGATCGGCGTGGGCGGAGGAACTTCTTCAGTGGCACTGGGAGTAGCATCAACATCTTCAGGCTTGGACTGGGCCTTCTCAGGGATGGGCTTGGACCTTGGATGCCTCTTGGTGGGCTGGAAAGAAAGCTGCTAAAAAATAACAGGTTTAAACCCATCAAGTTTTGCCGCGCTTCTTGTACATCTTCTAACAGAAGTATCCACCAAGGGGGGCCACTGGCTTCGTTCTTCACGCCTGCTTCTTGCTCTTGACCTGCGCAAAAGCAAAATCCACAGGACAGGAAGAGATCTCCTCCAGTCCTTGAGGCACATCATCTTGTGTTTGCCCTCCAGATACATCCATCTCCACACCAACAGCGACATCATCAGAGGTAGCTTCTTCATGGGAGTTACCAAAAAGAGCTCTAGCAACAGGTCGTTTGGCCACAAAAAGCCTCCGAAGAACCAAAAGTAGCAGGAACCAGCGAAGAGATCCTTTGGGAATCATCAAAGGCAATGGTCCAAGAGCGCTTGGAGTATGTCACTATCCCAAGAGGCTTGAAGAAGATTGGCCTCGGCACCTTCTTGACAACAAACTCAGGCAGAAGATTCTCAAAAGATCTTTTCCAAATAATATCTGGAGGTAGAGGTGGCCCAGCCACAATCCTAGCCATACCAATTATTAGCGATGATCTTTGAACAACAGGTGGTTGACAAGGAACAATTGCTAATGGATTGTCCTCAACAAGCTATTGCACATTGTCACGGAGTGGTGATCTTCTTTGCATCTCTTGATGATCCGCTATCGAATTTCCACATGTTGCTCCACGAAACAGATCCCTTTGGCTGATCGATGACAATTGAAATTTGATCTGTTCGTGAGCAGGTTGAGGCTCTTGTGGGAGCTCCTCATCATTGTCTCCCCAATTTGCATAGCCCCATCCATCGCCAGCAGCGTCATTGTGATCAACTGGAGGAGGAACAGGTGCATCATTCCAGCCAATCATCGGATAAGGCGGAAGAACAAACATCAAGTTATCATTCACAAGATTTCCAGGCAATGGGTGCGGATTGCCATCCAGAGGCATTGGAGCCTCGTCATTGGGCATCTGATCAGCAAAATCAGCTCCCAACACATAGCAAGCAGCAGTCCATGAAACTTGAGCCCCCCCCATTCAGCATAATCTGCAAAAACCACATCACGTGGTACTAACGGTGTATCA
Source organism: Aegilops speltoides (assembly GCA_021437245.1). Taxonomy (NCBI): domain Eukaryota; kingdom Viridiplantae; phylum Streptophyta; class Magnoliopsida; order Poales; family Poaceae; genus Aegilops; species Aegilops speltoides. The sequence continues at coordinate 5,369 of JAHHZJ010002538.1, forward strand.
GGAAAACTTGCCTCCACTAGTGTGTGGACCAAATATGGATCTTCACTGTCCCAGGAGTGAAACTTTCCAAAAGTGCCAACCGCTTGAGATATGAACTCAGTGTTGCGATAGTCAAGACGAATTCCAATAAACATAAGCCAACCCTTACGGAACCCATGACTACCCTTAAAATTTTCTCCTTCATCATGCTTCATGAATCTCACAAATTGATCATTGCCTAGAGGGAAAGGAGGTGCTGAATCAAAGTGTATCTAGCGGAAGGATCTCGACTTGAAATAATCCAACTCCATGAAACCAAGGCTCGATGGAAGCGAACGAGTACCTCTTTCTTGTAGGAACTACACAATCTCCTCTCGTGGCCCGATTGGACCCTCGGGCAGGCATAACCCTTCAGCCACCATGTACTCCTCATGGCAGCGGGGAGGCGAGCCGCCCGGCGTGATGTAGGTCTTGAGGGCCGCCTTTCACCCCATCAATGATGTGATTGCCAGCAGGAATGACGCTGCGGATCAAGCTCAAATTCACCATGGTTGGGCTGGGAGGAAGGAGGGTTTTCATTGAAAGGACGGGGAGATTGGTGCAATGTGGTTGGCGATGATCTGACAGGGCAAGCTATCCCAATTACTCGGCACTATTCCCGACCGTCGAGGATTTCGAGATATCGTGTTTTGTTGCGGAGGATTTTTTCCAAACCAAACCATTGGGTAGCGAAATCATTACAAATCTGGTAAAGTGACCGTCTTGCGAGCAAGCTGGAGTGAACGCTCGCCTTCCACAAGAGGCTGCAAGGTGGCCCTTGAGAGAAGCGAGAGAAAACGAGTTAAAACCGGTCCACCATGTCATTGACCATGGCATCAAACTCTTCTGCGACTTCTTGAGAGGAAGGACTTCGGAGAAAGCGCAGATGGGCTTGAGCTTGTAGAGATAAATGGCGGGACATTTTACGTGCGCTACTAGCCCATTAACCAAAGACCCATCGGCGGCCCGGCAGATGAATCCGACCTTTGGGCGAGCATTTGGGCTTTATGCGAAGAAGAACTAAAGCCTGATTTCCATTTTGTGGACAAAATCCGCCCGAAAATTGCGTAGCAAGATTACGAAACCACAGACTGCGGATCCTCCGTTACCAAATCTAGTTAGGGCGTAGCGTTTGACGGTGCAACTCCGGTAGTGGCTGGGTATGCCAAAACACGATCGGAGGCGAGCTACCGTCAATGCAAGTCAGAGGCGCTGTCTAATAACAACACGCTCATGAGCGAAGAGAATAACCTCCATCCATGATCATATCAATGCAATCTTGAGTAGCAGGATATCTATAACCTTTACAAGCGAATCTGCTCAAATGTGGCAAGGTTAATTTCTTCGAGCTGTGGTGGTAGACTTAATTGAAGATCTAACGGGGGCCTATGCATCGCCAAAAGACCCATAGATGAGCGATAAGCTTAGTAGGACTAATCAGAATCCATTCCGCATCACATTCGTCGCCATATCTTAAGTTCCCGAACCCAATTAGGCCCTCCATTGCCCCGAGATTGAAGTAACATTTGAGCGGATCGCAAGCAAAAAGTGTAGATCCATAATAATAAAACCAACTTGCTTGCAAGAAACTTGGAATGAAAAAACCTTGTCTTTGATGAGAAGAACACGAAGATCAATGGCGATCCCCCAAGGGTAGACTCAAGGCCGCCGCCACAAGAGTCCTCCGATAGCCGGAATGCATGGCGGCTAAAGGACACAATCAACTTGAAGGCCCTCGTCCCATTGGATGGATCGTCGACGGTGGATTTGAAAACCTCATCGAGAAAGTTCTACCTGGAGAAATCCAAGCCAAGGGTAGATCCACGGAAGAACCCATGAGAGATGGGTATTGCCTTGATCGGAGGAGAGCGCGAGAAGATGATGGGAAGGATCCACAGTTAGTGGATGAAGGTGGAATCGCCCGGTGATGTGGTCGCGCCGAGGTGGGAGGTGGGGCTGAGGAGTCTGGACTAGGGGTGTCGGACAGCGGACTATCAATGTCCGCGGACTCCAAGACTACGAAGATAGAAGATTGAAGACTCGGCTCGTGTCAGGAAGGTACTTTCCTTGGCGTGGAAGGCAAGCTTGCATCTGGATATGTAGATCTCCTACCATTGTAACCGACTACTGTGTAACCCTAGCCTCTCCGGTGTCTATATAAACCGGAGGGCCTTAGATCCATAGGGCGAACATACATCTCAACAATCATACCATAGGCTAGCTTCTAGGGTTTAGCCTCCTTGATCTCGTGGTAGATCTACTCTTGTACTACCCATATCATCAATATTAATCAAGCGGGGCGTGGGGTTTTACCTCTATCGAGAGGGCCCGAACACAGGTAAAAACATTGTGTCCCTCGTCTCTTGTTACCATCCACCTAGGCGCGCAGTTCGGGACCCCCTACCGAGATCCGCGGTTTGACACCGACATTGGTGCTTTCATTGAGAGTTCCTCGTAAATCGTTGATAGGCTGATGGCATCTTCAACCAACAATGCTGTCGAGGTGAGACTTTTCTCCCGGACGGATCTTCGTATTCGGCGGCTTTGCCTGCGGGCAATTCTCTTGGCCATCTGGAGGCAGATCAGCTTCGCCCCTGGCGTCGAGTCGGTCGGAAGCTTAAACTTCACGGCCGATGACCGCGGAGACTTGATCTTCGACGGACTCGAGCCACAGCCACGACCGATGATGGGCACGATCTAGCTCTGCCGCCGGACAGTACCTTGGTGGCCGCACTTGGATCCGCTTCGGCCGTCAGCCTGGAGCCGATCGCCCAGATCGAGGGTCGGTGGATGAAGCGCCGCCAGGGGGCCAACACCTGGCGATGGGCCGAATACTAATCTTTTCCCCAAAACTTCGTGATCGGGCGGACTCCTCGCCGGACTCCGAGCCTCCAGCGCCCAGCCAACCAATTGGTTAGGCGCGGTTATGGATTCACGCCGCGGACATCTTCCGGCACTTTCGCCTTTGGCGATATCCTGAATTCATGAAGCATCTCTCGCTATCGGAAGAGTCATGGCGGATTATGGCGGGATGGTTGGAGTTGGACGGACGAAGAAATTGAGCCCACCACCACCCACTTTGTAGCCCTTTGCGAGGATTTAACCGACATGCTAGAATCGACTCGAAGACATCGGCTATGGGCGATGATCTTTGAGCGAGCGAGAACCAGCGCCAACAGAGACTTTGGAAGGCCACCTCATCATATGACATATACATGGTGGATACCCCAAAGAAGGGATGGCGAAGAAGCGGCGGAGGCAGACTCTTTAAAAGCAACCTAAGCGCCCGGCGTCGTGGCGCGCTCTAAATCCCATACGGCAAGAATGGAGATTCGGCCGAGGAGACAATAACACTCGAGGCGCCGAAGACAATCCCTCTAGCAAGACTCGTAGCGGGAGGATCACGAAGCAAGCCCCACGAGAGGCGGCGGAGCGAAGGTTGAGGATGATAACTATATGCCTCCCTCCAGAAGGCAAGCAAGCCTCAGCGATGCCGAATTAAATCGTACACGAGATCCGTCGAACAAAGCGCTTCAAGCACGGGCTCATCGCCATGGCAAACAGCCTAAAAAAAAGCAGCAGCAACTTCAAGCTGTCGGGACCTGCTTGGCGATCGATGGACCGAGGTCCTCGCGGCGAAGTATAAACTTCGGACGTCCCTCAAAAGTTACCCAAGGCGCAAGCTGCTCCCGATTAGAGGAGGAAGCACACATACCTTCATCACCAGGCTACGACATGGTGACCGACCACCCGTGGTCGTGGCGGAAGAAGGCATCAGGCCCCAGCCAAGACCGTACCTCGGCATTGCTCCAAATCTGAAGCCAAAGGGAGCAGCGCGCGGACTTGCGAGACATATTGGAGGACAAAGCAAGACAATCTAGATCCATCTATGGATCACGTGGGCGCCCTCGACCCTGACGAACACCGTCGTGCGGATACAATAACCCGGCCGGGCGAACAGCGGACGGCGCTCTCTCGAGCTGCGTCGCGATATCGCTCAATCTGAGCGCGCGCACACCGTTATGCTTCAGCGATGAAGTAATGGATCATCAGATCCCGAAGGTTTAAACCCGTAAACGCCGAATCTTACGATGGCTGCGAGACCCAGCGGTGTGGATCGAAGATTACCTTCTCCACATCCATATGGCCCATGGCGGCAATCTCCACGCCATCAAATATCTCCCCTCAAGCTTAAGGACCAGCTCGGCATTAAGCAACAGCTTGCTGCGAGTCAATTGGGTGTTGGGAAGACACGGAGGCGCGTTCCTTGATAACTTCAAGGCACATATATGCGACCACGAAGCCGATGACCTAAGCCACATTATTCAGCAGCGACGAATCGGCGAGCAATTGGACACGGTTCTTGGCGAAGAAAAATCAAATCGTCGATTGTCCGGATGTAGAGGCCCTCGCAGCCTTCAAACATAACATCCGGGACGAATGGCTAGCCCGGCACAGGGGGCGGGAGAAGCGAAATCCATGGCAGCCCTCACATCGTTAATGACCGGCTTTTGTGTGGGAGAGGCGGCTGGCTAGCCCGACAACAATCTCCGCAAAAATTCTGGCGGTCGGACACTAAGGACAACAACGACAGAGTCGCGTCGAATCAAAAACAAAGCGCCGCGTGTGGCGGCGATAAGGAAGGATCTGGCGGTCAATGCGGATTCGAGCTCAAACCGGTCAGCGGAATAAGCCATTTAAAGAACCACTCGAGTCCGTCCAATTTGGACCGAATACTCGACCGCTCATGCGGATACATGGCACCTCCGAAAAACCGACTAATCACACCAATAGAGATTGTTGGGTGTTCAAGCGAGGCTAGCAAGTTAATTGCGAAAGCAATGACAAGGGGCTAAATAGCGATGGCGAGGAAGAGACCGGCCGCTGAACAATAGAGGACGAAGGGTTTCCTCCACAAGTGCGGACGGTGAATATGATATCTGTGACCCATATACCCAAGAGGAGAGGAAGCGCGCACTCTGGACGTCTATGCAATGGAGCGATCGCCCCAAAGTTCAATCCATGGTCCTCTGTCCGATCACTTTCGATCGAAGAGACCATCCGACCAGCATACGCCATGGCGGATTCGCGCGTGGTCTTAGACCCAATCGTCGATGGATTTCACCTCACAAGAGTCGATGGGCGGCGGCGGCAACTGAACTGCTTTATCGGGATACGGTCGCCAAAATGGGCATAGACCCATCGAGTTAAACCTACAATGACAAGCGAGGAGTCTGGACTAGGGGTGTCGGATAGCGGACTATCAATACCGCCGGACTCCCGGACTACGAAGATAGAAGATTGAAGACTCGGCTCGTGTCCGTAAGGTACTTTCCTTGGCGTGGAAGGCAAGCCTGGCAATCTGGATATGTAGATCTTCTACCATTGTAACCGACTCTGTGTAACCCTAGCCTCTTGATGTCTATATAAACCGGAGGGCTTTAGTCCGTGAGGACACAACATTACATCTCAACAATCATGCCATAGGCTAGCTTCTAGGGTTTAGCCTCCTTGATCTCGTGGTAGATCTACTCTTGTACTACCCATATCATCAATATTAATCAAGCGGGGCGTGGGGTATTACCTCCATCGGGAGGGCTGAACACAGGTAAAACATTGTGTCCTCGTCTCCTGTTACCATCCGCCTAGGCGCTGATTCGGGACCCCCTACGGAGATCCGCCGGTTTGACACGACATTGGTGCTTTCATTGAGTTCCTGCGTATGCGTCACGATAGGCTCGATGGCATCATCAACCATCAACGCTGTCCGGTGAGACTTTTCTCCCGGACAGATCTTCATATTCGGCGGGTTTGCCTGCGGGCAATTCTCTTGGCCATACGGAGCAGATCAGCTTCGCCCCTGGCGTCAGGTCGGTTCGGAAGCCTAAACTTCATGGCGATGACCACGGAGACTTGATCTTGACGGACTCGAGCCCTTTGCCAGCGCCCGCCTTGTGGCGATGGGCATGATCTAGCTCTGCCGCCCGGACGGTGCTTTGGTGGCCCTTTTCGAATCCGCCCGGCTACTAGCGGGCCGATTGCCCATAGCGAGGCTGGTGGATGAAGCGCCGCCACAGGGGCTTCAACATCTGGCGATGGGCGAATACCAACCTGTCCCTGCGGCTTCGTGATCCCGGCGCGGACTCCTCGCGGACTCCGAGCCTCCGCGCCCCTGCCAATTAAGCGGATTGGCGCCGGTTATGGAATTCCTGCCGCGAGACATCTTTCGGCCTTTTCGCCTTTTGGCGATATCCTGAATCTCTGAAGCATCTCGCGCTCGGGAGAATCTGGCGGACTACGGCCGGGGCGATTGGAGACCGGACGGCGAAGAAAGTCGGATCCACCACCACCCACTTTATAGCCCTTTGTCGAAGATCTAACGACATGCTAGACTCGACTCCGATGACATCGGCGCTATGGACGATGATGCAGGAGGCGAACAGAGACCAGCACCCACGAGAGCCGCTGGAAGGCCACCTCGTCGTCTGACGTCTACATAGTTGATACCCCAAAGAAGGGATGGCAAAAGCGGTGGAGGAAGATTCTCTAAAAAGCAACCCAAGCGCGGCGTCGTGGCGCCGCTCTAAATCCGCCACAACAAGAATGGAGATTACAGCACGAAATAACGATACCCGAGAGTGCGAAGACAAACCCCTTGACAAGACTCGGTAGCGGGGAGGATGTAGAAGCAAGCCCTCCGAAAGAGGCGGGAAGAAAAGGTTGAGGATCACAACTATATACCTCCCTCGAAGGCGAAACAAGCCCCAATGACGGCGAACTCGAGAGCCCGTCGAACAAGAGCTTTGCAAGCGAGGCTCATCGCTTCTGACAAAGCTGAAGAAGAAGGAAAAGCAGGCTTCGACACAGCGGAAGGCAGCTCCAAATAAGATGGAGCAAAGCACTCAAAACCCATGACAAACGGCAACAACCACCAATCGAAGAGCCACCCGAGCGCAAGCTACTCCCGAAATTGACGAAGAGGCCATAAAGCCCCACCGTCCAATGGCCCAGCCAGGTCCATCTATGGACCTAAAGGATAACCCCAATAAGCAAAGGAACACGTCAAGTGTCCGGCGATGGCAACGCATACAAATGCAGAGCGCGCACACCACTATGCTTCACAGACGAGTCTTTGGATCATGAATTCCCAGCAGGGTTTAAACCCATAAACATAGAAGCCTACGATGGAACAACAGACCACAGATGCGGATAGAACACTATATCTGCATATACATATGGCGGAGAGATGATCTCCACGCCATAAAATATCTACCCCTCAAGCTCAAAGGGCCAGCCGTCATTGGCTCAAAAGCCTCCCGAAAACAACTTGTTGGAAGTTGGGAAGAGCTCGAGGCGTTTAGAGCAAATTTTCAAGGGACTTCGTCCGGCCTCCGGATCGGATGACCTAAGTCACATAACTCAACAGCCCGAAGAGTCGGTAGCGGAAGTGCTGGAACAGGTTCCTTACTAAAAAGAACCAAATAGTCGATTGTCCGGACCTTGAAGCCTTAGCAGCTTTTAAGCACAATGTCAGAAGACGAATGGCTCGCTTGAACACCTCGGCCAAGAAACCGAGGACAATGACCGCACTAACAAGCCTCATGACCGCTTTTGCGAGGAGAGGACAGGTGGTGGCAAGAAAAACACCGATGACCCAAGTACATCCGAGATAAGAGATGGAAATGGAAAATCCAGTATGAAAAGAACAACGCCGGAATAAAGAAAAGCCCAAAACACTGACGATCAGCGCTTGATTTAAAGCTCATGGCGAATAATAAGCTCAACCCCTCAAGGCGGCAATGACAGGCTATCTAACCTACACAAAATTCAGGTCGGATATGTCAAATCCACGGTACCCGGAAGGCCATAAATCACACCACGAGGATTGTTGGGTTTTCAAACTGTCCGGCTGGTTAAGCGCTGAACACAAAGGGCACGGGCGTCAGCGAAGAAGATAAACCCGCCGGCGGGGCACGGAAAACAAAAGACTTTTCCGCAAAAAGTCAAAGCGATAAACTCACTTCATGTGAAGACACGGAAAAACAGTGCAACACTTTCTAAAAAGAGCCTGCGCGGTCCAACCTGCTAGACCGTAGAGATTGGATATCAAAACCAATCACTTTCGACCACGGACTATTCGGAGGCATTGAAACAGGGGCGGACTCCCGATATTGAATCCGATAATGAGCGGACTACAATTCTAAGCGTCCTAATGGGCGGAGGCGATGACTTAAACCTGCTATATTCAAACACAATCCGTCGGATGGGGATAGACCCTACCAAAATTGACCGACAACACTTCCTTCAAATGAGTTCGCCGGGCCCTTCGCCAAGTGCATAGGCTCGATATTACTAAAGGTCGTGTTGGGTTGCGAACAATTTTGACCACGAAGAGCTAATTTTCATATCGTCCCATTTAAAAGTGAATATCAAGCACTATTGGGGACGAAAGGCTTTAATCGCTTCAGCGCCATACCACATTACGCGTCTCTTACACTTAAGATGCCGGTCCACATGGCGCCATTTGATCTTGTGGTCATTTAAAGACCCGGACTCGGATAAGCGAGTCCGGACTCAGCGAACTAGGGCTCCCTAGCCGCATACCCTTCACAAGGGCTGCGCGCAACTAACAGCGGTTTCATATAAACCTAGCTTTAATTATTTACACTTATTCTTTCGCATTATTTTACATACGAACTCTTTCTAAAACTAAAATGTTCCTCTCTTTTCTCTGAGATGAACAAGCGTGCGTGCCGTCAGGATAACGGTATAGCGGAGACCTGGTATGAGGCGTGCGATGGGACCCGTCGCAAAGATTCTTTTGATTAAGACCCTCGTATACCTTTTTATTCTGTCTCTTGTTGTTAAAATCTCCCTCGGCTTCTTCCTATAGACAAAGGCGAACTGGCCTTGGCATCGGCGCGTCGGAAGACAATGCCGTACACGGACACAAGGGGCTTAGGGCATAATTCTGCCCGTTATCATAAAGTCCGAACACCTCCGGGGTGTTGGCGTCTCAAGATGGGCATTATATGCATCAGCTCGAATCATGTCTTTGGTCAAATGTTGGGTTTGCGGCTCACGTGTTTCTTTGCCTTACGTTCCGTATCACCCGGCTAAGCGGCACCGGAGAACTCTGCGATTGTGCCCCGATTAATTTGGCGAGCACCTCGATGAAAGCAGAATTGTTGTCATGATATAGCGAAATCAGTCAGACACTTGATCGACTACGGAATGTTTAGAATTCCCGCTTTGTGAAGGGCGCTTCGGTCGAGCACTCGCACCCGAATCCGGAGATGTGCGGTGTCATTAGGGAGCTATCGTAGCCCCACCCTCGAGCTCCATTGGCTAAGTGAAAGAAATAAAAGCACCATAGTCCGGATTGCCTCGTTAAGCTCGCTACCACCTCCTTATAAAAGGACCAAGGCGTCGGATTAAGTGTGAAAAAGCGCTATTTTGCGAACACCTGACACCTTGTGCAAGGGGCTGAAAGCGAAGCTGCATCTTCGGGTTATACAAAAGTATCATAAGCGGCCGCCTGGAGAAGTTTTACTACTTGGAAGCACAAGTATAAAAAGCATTCATACTATAATCATTGATCTACAAGTCAATGCGTTCAATTGAGCGTTACATTCTTTGAGCACTGCGACTCTATTATCTGAGCACCGCGCATAACTTCCCGAAATAATGCTCGGCGAAGCGGTTCCCATCGAACCACAGGCGACAATGGCGGCATCCATCTCCGGACAACTGCGCCTTTACGGGCGAGCCATCCGCGCGCCCTCGATGCGAGGCCATTGTTTCATCTCCTTGATATGCGGCACCGCCCCAAGGAACTGCTGCGGCGGTCGAAGTAGCTCGTCGCCTTGGACCTCTCTGGCCATACATAGGCCCGCGATGTCGATCATAGCCAGCCGGACGGTCTATTTAGTTCGGCCCATTATTGGCCAACTTGTCCAAACGGCGGAAGAGGCGATCCGGACTGTGGAATTGAGTCAATATAACTCTTCCGCCTCGTGATCCCCGGCTCCGGAAGTGCTTCCGGCATCGGCCGCTTTTTCGACCAAGTCCATATAAGGATCCCCGAACTCCTTGCCGCTCAAATTCAGCGTACTTGGCATCCATGAACGGCGGCGCGCAAAAGCGGCTTGCGGCCGTGATTTCTCGGCTTAGCGCAGCTCCTCCTTCATAGCCGCATTGCGAGCGGGCATCCTTGGCCGGCGGTGGCCTTCTTGAGTCTTCCCGCTCCGATAAGCGCTCCTTTTCAAGAGCCTCATTGCGGTCGCTAGCATCCTTTAATTTTTTGGCCAATCCGGCCACCTCCGCCCTGCTTAGGCAGTGCGCAGCCTTTTTGGCCTGCAACTCTTCGGCCGCCCTCGCGGCGACCGCATCACTCGCCGGGCTGCTCCTTGGCTTGAGCAAGCTCGGCCGAAGGCTCTCCAGGCAACAACACATGCAGAATAAACAGCATATAACTTATCGGAGGAGGCTTTGACCCACTCAATAAAGCGATTGCGGAGAATTTATTTACCTTGCGACTCGTCAAGTCGCTGATTGACAAATCGATGTCGGCATCTTCCATGTCGGTTATCGACTCAATTGACAAAGCTGATTAGTCGGCTGGCCCCGGACTATCCGCCACCTATATCGAGCGGCGGTATTCATTACGAGATGTTTTGATTTTCGATCCTCGGCACGCTGTCGTCTTCGACAACCTACGAGTCTCGAGGGCTACTATCTGCTCTGGTCGCATTTTTATATACAAAACTGATTAAAAGACAAAGGGTGCATCATTTTGCGTACCTCAAATCCCTTGACAAGCTCATGGCGGCATTACATAATCCGCTTTCGTGACGAAATCCTTCCGACCACCATACGCATTAATGCGCGGTGATCTTCTGAAATGGAAGCCCTCTCAAGCAAACTCTTGATTCTCGGCGGACTCGGTGGGTGTTGAACTCTTTGGCCCCTCCGGACTCGGGGCGCCCTCCGTGGCGACACTTGGGCTGCTTTGCCTCATCTGGCCTTGGCGAGCGAGGCGTATCGCTCTCCATCATCTCCGGAAGAAGATCCCGAGGATGAACTCATACGAGGCGGCTGCAGATCCAGCTGCGATATAAATATTTTGGTTACCTACAAAAGCATAAGCGAAGGTACTTCCTTATTAAACTTCCTCTTTCATACTCACGGCTCGTTGGAGGCTGGTCCTTGGGTGATGATTGCGCGCCGGATTCTCTCGGACGCGGACCCCCAGTGGGATTTCTTCCAGCAGGGGCTTTGACCTCCGGATCTTGGAGGCGGTCCTCTTCTCCCTCTGAAGGAGAATCCTTGGTTCCCTCCTCTTGATCGCCTCTTTAAGTGATATTAGCTCCTTTATCTCCCCGTCGCCCCCTTACGGTGGCGCAACCTCAACATTCGACCAGCCACGGGCTCCGGTCACGGTCTCTGGGAGGGCGGACACCTTATCGGCCTTGATCGCACCACCCATTCTGTAAAGAATAAAGGTTAGGAGATGATCTTTTGAAAGGCATCTGAGATAGAATGTCCGAGCTCTGAGCTACTTACGAGTATCAAGGCGATCGCGGCTTAAGCCTGCGTCCTCGGCGAATCCGGACCGCTACTGCGGTCGAAGAACAACTGTACATCTCCGTGGGTGTCGCGCCCATAAAATGCTGGAGAATCTGAGGTCCCTCGGATTGAACTCCCATAGGCGGAAGGGCGGCGTTTGCGAGGTAGGAGGTGCACGACTAGCATGACTTGCATCACCTTGACCAGGCGATCTCCCTTGTTTGGAGGTCTCGAATCCGGCCTGCGGTGCGAGCACGTCCTCGGGCGGCCCCAGTTGAGCCCTTGGTTGACCCACGACATTAGTTGCCGTGGAGGTCCCAGGCGGAAGGAGGCGGCAGCTTTGCTTGCTGCCCTTGGGCGATGATGTAAAACCCTCCTGCTGCCACAATCCTGTTCCTCTTGGAAGGAACCTTCAAGCCCGCAGGGCATCGACCTTCTTGCTTATAGTGGCCTGCCACACTCCGCAGCGCCCCGATCATCTTGGCTCCACCTTGAATGTTTTTCAGCCACGGGCGAAGTGGGGATGGCGGAGGAAGGCTTATGACGATAATGAATGCGGAGATATGGAGGATGGACTCGGGCCAAGTCATGGAAGTCCATCCGTGGTAAACGAGAGCCCCCTCACGAAAGGATCCGTCGGAAGCCTAATCCCGGCGGAGGTGAGATCTGGCAGCGTATTCGCGGGCTCGGGAGGCTGGCACGGCCTGCCGAGGCAGAGCAACCTGTCTGAAACCTCGTGGGCAGTGCTTGGCCTCCGCGCTTCAATATGTCCTCCTCCGTGGCGGAGGAGGCACCCTAACCGGAGGTCGGGCGGACATTCTTTGTGGATCCGGCGCTCGAATCTGAAGCTCTAGGTGTTGGAACCGGGAGAAGAGGAAAGATTCGATCACGAGATTGAAGAACAAGGGCAGGCGTTGGTCCTCTTATAAAGGGAAATAATACCAAGGGCCGTCTCGTGACCGTTTGAGATTCCCCGATAGAGGCGTGGCGGCAGGAGCAGTTGGGTTACCTGCGCGTATTGATGAGGATCCCGGAATAAAGGAACACGATCTCTGCTTGACGGGGCGTGCCAAAAACCGCTTCGCTAAGCGTCTTTGGCGGAATAATAAACGACCCAAACTAGGGCTTGGCTGCGGTGTGATGTCACGCTGCATAATCGTCGGCAGATTGAACTAAGTGTGTATTTTATTCTCTCTCGTTGGAATGTGGAATTTATTTTGCACAGCGGACACTATCTGGTGTTCATTATTTTCTCCGGATTATTCAAGGGAGGAACCCGCCTGCATAATGCCGAACATTATACGCCCGGACTTATCGTCATTGAAGGCTGGTTCGAGGAACTCTTGAGGAGTCTGGACTAGGGGTGTCGGATAGCGGACTATCAATATCCGCGGACTCCCGGACTACGAAGATAGAAGATTGAAGACTCGGCTCGTGTCGGAAGGTACTTTCCTTGGCGTGGAAGGCAAGCAGCAATACGGATATGTAGATCATCTACCATTGTAACCGACTACTGTGTAACCCTAGCCTCTCCGGTGTCTATATAAACGGAGTGTCGGGACCCGACTCAATGCCACATCGATCTAGCATGTAACACCTCATATCACTTTGCGGCCTCACGCACGGTATTCCACAGGTGTCGCCTTACCTTTGCCGGGACCGTTTAGCCTTTTGGCACACGTATATGATAGTGTCGCTAGCATCCATATGATAAGGGCCGGGCTGACATGGCTAGTCGTAAACCCAAAGTGGCACAAACTTACGAGACGAGGCATCCATGACCCGACATCGAGCGTGTCGGTCATCGGCGAGTAAGTTCGGGCTGTAACCTTGGCTAGCGAGGACTCGGTGAAGCTGGGGCATGGCGGGCTAACGAGGACTCGGTACTCAGCGTGACATTTCCCGATGGGGCAGACACGAGAGCGAAGAAGGACACATGCCGGCCAGCCTAAGTGTTAGGAGCGATAGCAAGCTACCATGGCTCGGTGGAGACACTAGGAGACATTTCCGTAGAGAGGCTACTAAGATAAACAACTAGATAGTCGGATCCCACACATACCAAGCATTTCAATAACATACACACAATATGCTCGTTATGTGCAAATACAACATGGCTTCACAACATGACTCTCTGACTCAAGTATTTATTCATTAGGCTCAGAGGCGAGATATTACAATCATGGGTCTCATGACCCAACATTGAAACATACAAGTCAAGCACAAGCGGAAGCTAACATGTCAGTGCAGACATCTACAAATGAAAAAGGCTTATAGCGACTATCTACGAGATCTGCCGAGGGCACAAGATCGTGGCTGAGGTAACAAGCTAAGCGTCGAAGTCACAGCGGTACTACTAAGCGAGACCGAGGTCTCTGCAAAAAACATAAAATAGGCAAGCGTGAGTACAAATGTACCCACAAGACTTACATCGGAACTAACTACATATGCATCATTATCAACAAAGGGATGGTGGGGTTTAAGCTGCGACAAGCCAGCTTTGACTCGATGGCTATCTAAACTACATTGCAAGTATCTCTTTTGAGGTGGCGCTACGAGTCCACATATTCACCATATCAATACACCACTATGGATCGCTCCGTCTCCCTCGAGCGCCATCCATAGCACTCACACTATCTTGCGTATTTTAGAGTATCCACTTTCACTTGTCTATGAACTGTTATAGGCAACCCGAAGTCCTTTACAGCGGACACGGCTATTGAATAGATCATATTAACCTGCGAGGGTGTACTTCTTCATACATGTTTCCACCACTTAGCGTCGCACCACGACATGTGCTCGGCGGACTTCAGCGAAAACCGGCGTGGGTGTAGACCACGACCTACCTGAACACTCAAGTCTCTAGTCGGGTTTATCGCCTATTTGGGTTCCATCTATGAGGAGTTCGGCGAAGTTTCGCTCACAGCCCCAAGCGATGTGAGCAGGGTTCCCGAGATACCAAGCGGGCATCCGGTACACGTGCCGCGTACCTACCGCATCACAGCCCACCCCTACGGTCAGCGCTATCCACGGCCTCGATGAGCTACAAACACGAAACTACTTGCAACTCTGGGCCGAGAGGACAAGGGTGAATAAGAAGTCGGCGGGGTCATATTTGAGGGCCCAATGCATGGTAGTAGCTGAATCGTGGATCACAAACACAAAACTCAGTTCTGAGGGCGGCTGCAATGAGACAACCCACCATGTACTCCTACATGGCCTCTCACCTACCTTTACCAAATCGTGTTCACACACTTAGCTCACACGGTAGGACATGTTCACGCACCTCTGATTCATCCTCGATGAATCAGACCCGACTCAACTCTAAGCAGTAGCAGGCATGACAAACAAGCATGTATGAGTAGGCACAACAAGGCTCAAACAACTCCTACTCATGCTAGTGGGTTTCATCTATTCTTGTGGAATGGCAGGTCATGCAAAGGATAAAGGGGTTCAGCTACGCTGGCAAATATGAGATGAATCGTTGTTGTCCTAATGCGATGAGAAGAAGCGAGGCGAGAGAGTGGGATTATGTCGGAATGAACAAGGGGGTTTTGCTTGCGTGGCACTTCTGAAGATAGTATATCTCTTCATCGGTGTCATCGAACTCATCGTCGAAACATCGTCTACCGAGAGGGAACAGTTATCGGCAAACACAGAAGAACAAAATCAATGCAATGCGACAATATGATGCATGCTATGACATGGCAATATGCTGTGATTTGAGCTAATGCAGCTAAGAACAGAAAGGTTTGAGCTTATTTGTACCAAGATTCAAATTCAAACTCAAACTATGAATTCATAAAGTGCATTATCATGTTTTGATATGAACAGCAAGGTTAAGTTGCTTAAACATGCATGAAACCAGTGCAGATGGATAGATTGTATTTTTCGATCATTTTCATATATAATTTATTTCATTTGGATTACGGTTGAATTTCTATGATTTTTAGAAGTTTAGGATATTTTACGAAATTTTCTGATTTATTTTAAAACAAGAAAATGATTTATTGCGTCGACACTAGGTCATCTTGGCGTCGGCGAGTCGACAAGCGGGTCGAGTCAAACTGTGGCGTGGGTCGAGTGTCGATGTGATTAGTTTAGTTTAAATTTAATTAAAACTAAATCGGTTTAATTAACGAAATTTGGGCCCACTGTCATTGACTCAGCGAGTCAACTTTGGGCCCACCGTGGTCGATGTCGAAGTCAATCTTGCGCGGTGTTTAGCCGCCGGTGAGCCCGCCCGGCAAGTGAAATGATTTTGGCGTTCCGGCCACCAAATGGAGACGGAAGGCATCAGCGTGGGCTGAGGGACAGCTGCGGCTCTTAGTGGAGTCGATTAGGGTTAGGGTGGCGGAGTTGGCGCGGCGGCGACCTAAGCGGTCACCGGAGTTGACCTCGGCGGCTAGAGGCTCTGATGCAACCGGACGTGCTACTAGGTGCGTTCGGCTCCTAGGAACAAAGCGAGGCGATAGCCTTCGGCGCAAGCTGCGATGTCCGTGGCGGCGGCGGCGACAAAATCGGCGGCGGGAGTTGACATGGCGAGCTATGGCCTAGGCTTCATAAGCGAGGAAGAAAGTGATTGGTCGAGGAGCTCACTGCGAGTCGGAGAAAAGCTCAGCGGGCTCGGGGCGTCTGTGTGCGGCGAATCGGCGAAGAGGCGCGGGCGAAGCTTGAAGATGATAGCGATGGCGGCTGCTCGGGGCCCTCTTGGTCGCGTGAGGCGACAAGGGCGGCAATGAGCAGCGGAGCTTCGTGGACCGTCGGAGAGGCTCGGGGTTGGCTGCGGCTGCAGCTATGCCCGAGCAGCGGTGGCGGTGGCGTTCGGTGGGGAGAGGAGAAGGCGAGAGGAGGAGAGGTGCATGAGTGAGGGAGGAGGCGAGGGACAGGAGGCATCGCCGTGGCGTCGCTAGAAGGGGCAGGGAAGAGCAGGCGGGCGGGGAGGAGGAGGTGGCCGGCGGGGTGGCCAGCGCCTCCGTCCTTCAGCAAGGGAGGAAGGCGACATGGAGAAGCGGTGGCGGGCTGGGCGGCGGTGGGCTGCTGCCACCAGGAGGTGGGCAGGGCAGTGAGCAGTAAGCGCGCCAGGTGGGTCTACTGCTCTGTTTTATATTTACATTACATTTTGTTTTGTTTTGATTTAGTAAAATACTAAACCATTTTATAAAATCCTGAAAATAATTATGTGGCTAGAACTAAAATATACCAAACCACATAAAATGTTCGAAATTATTGGACATATATTAATTATATATAATATATATATATCCAATGCATAAATAGTTATTGAATTAATTCAAAGGCCCAAAATAAATGTTTCTGTGATTCCAAAGATATTGGTTTGAATTTTACCTCATGCCAATATTTTTACAGAATAACATGAATATTTTCTTGGACTCATTTGATGAGATTTAAATGTTGGTTATTTTTTAGAGGTTTTCGGAGGCTTTGAAATTTCCTCAATTCAAATTTCGTTTGAATTTAAACATGATGCACACATGGAAGCTAGCATAGGCCAGGGCAGAACTAGGGATGTGACAACTCACCCCCACTAAGCAAGAATCTGCTTGAGATTCAAGGCGTGAGTAAGAAGACAAAGGGACACAAACTAATAACATGAACTCCAAGATCCAGCTGTCTTCTCGAGGTGTTGATCTGTTGACTCAAAACAATCTTGGCGTCTTTGCTTGCGAGGTCTTCATCCAACACGATGGACGAAGGAGACTCTGACGATCTCCTCGAAGATCAGTATTGAGGATCAACTCATGGGGTGAGAGATAAGAACATCTCTCGAGCTGAGATCTGAAGCATTCATCCAAAAGGATGGAGTGGAGCAGATGTTGTCGGTTCACTAGGTAGACAACAATTCCATACTTAAGAGGGTGGTGGGCGGTTGTCAGCGTAGCAAAGATTTGAGTTGCCATGATACCATGTTGAGACACTTGAGGAAGGTGACTCGTAGAAATATCCTTTAGTGGCAAAAAAATTACCTTTGATTCAAAGATCATTGAAACTCTTTATACCAGCCTAAGGCAATTCTCGGCGATCGTTTAGGGGTTGGTAGAATGGCATACCGGATTAGAATGGATGATGTGGATTACCTTGTTGAAAACTACACAAG
Organism: Aegilops speltoides; assembly: GCA_021437245.1. Lineage (NCBI taxonomy): Eukaryota > Viridiplantae > Streptophyta > Magnoliopsida > Poales > Poaceae > Aegilops > Aegilops speltoides. The sequence goes on from JAHHZJ010002538.1 coordinate 23,070, forward strand.
GGATGATTTTAATGGCGGGAAAAGCTCAATAGTAGAGGTGATTCCACTATTAGAATGGTTCTGACATAGCAAGAAAATTGAGAGCAATCCAGTTAGAGCGGTGATAAGCCTAGTGCTTGTCGTGCTCTCAAGAACTTGAGCATTTCCATATTCATCAAGGTTTTACCAATATCCGTGTCAAGGATCACGGCAACACATCATACTACCATGATGAATAGTGATGGGCGATCACGGATGCAAAGGAAGATAACACCTTCTCGGTTTTCACCTTAGCGAGGCCAAGGAAACAAAATCTGGATGATCGTAGAGACATTTAGAACTCCGCTTCTAATGTTCTCCTTGATGTACCGATGTATCCCATCCATAGATATGGTGCGGTATCTAGAACATCAAGTAAAGGTCGGACTTGAGACACAAAATCATAAGGCACATAAATAGGGAATAATTCCTATGAAGTCCTTATGGAGAGGTAGTAACTTCTCAATCAAGATACTACAATAACAGGTCTTCGGTTGGGTGTGTTGTACGACATCCACCTTACGGTTATAGAGACCAAAATTATAGTTCTTGGGAAGCGCTCCAACCATCATATCTACGAGATTGAGATCTGGTTGGTGTCGGGATATTCGGACTCATCATATGCGAAAGGAAGGATTACAACACAAATCGATGAGATGGCGTTGCGTGATTCTCAGGAAATGGACTACGATAGCAAGCTCCAAAACATGAGCTGGTTTTGCTACATACATGTGAACACGTTGTCAAAGACAAGCATGACCACATAGTAGTCTTACAATGAAACACTACCGAATTCTGGTTGGGAACCATCATTGAGGATAACAGAACCTTATACAAATCCATCTGGTACCTTCGGGACTAGCACTTAGAACTTATTATCCTTGAACAAATCAATCAGTGGCTTGGTGTGCTAGGGACACATATAGAATGGAGGTTGCAAGTCTCCGAACCACAGAATACTTCGCACGTATGCATGACTGATTTGGGATGATTCCCAAAGGAAGCAACATTGTCTTTCTCGAATCCACGGCGGCAACTTGCATCAAATGCACATGAACTAGAGGAAGTCACTTCTTACATCCGAACATATGCTTCATGAGCTAGCATGAACAAATGCTTTCTAAATTTTCCAACACTAGCTTAATATTCAACAAAATTATGGAGAAGACAAGGATGTTGTCGATGGGCTCAACAACAATTCATCCGATTCCCATGGAGATGGAATTCCATAACTATGTGAACAAGGTGATAGTATTGGTCGGACCCAAAAGATATAATCTTGTATGCAGGAAAATCACGAGTAAGACAACATTACGAACATCGTTGGTTACGGTTTGATTTGAGGATAGCCCACACTCAAATCAAAGTTTTTGGCAAGACAATAGCTCTAACAATTGATCACGAGGACCAAGCTGATGGAGATATCATCTTTCTTCAACACACATAAAAGATATCCCTTAAAATGAACTAAACCGGGCAATCTTTTATCTTCCAACTCTCCAAGTTGTTGTTTGGCTTAACCAACTAGCTCGGGGTATCGGCATGGATTCTTGGAGAAAGGGTGGTTTACGAGGAATAAACCAACTTGATCATGAACTCAACATAGCGGTCGGATGGCGACTGGTGATACTTAGAAGATATTGAGAAAATCACGAACCACGGTATGTCACTAAGCTCGAGAACAATCTTGCTTTTGAGGGCAAGGCGATATGATCATAAGGCGAGGATTGGCACAATCTAACTCATTGATCGAAGAGTGCAGGAAGTAAGGACTAGGTATACGATCTATCTTAGGATGATGATTCAGAACCAACATGCTAAGAATGAAATTATTGTCCTTTAACTACCAAACAGCGGAGTGCTAGGAGTATAGATTTCACACATCATGGTTCACTTGTCGGCATTCGGTTGTAACAACGGGACCGAGGAATGAATAATGATGGCGAGAAATATCACTCGTCGAGAATTCATAAGAGGTAGTGCAATTCTCATGATATTCTTAATGTCAAGATGGTAATACTCCAAGGTAGAGCGAGCAAAAGCTAGATTAGCAATTTGATCTGCGAATTACAATTGCTTTGACCCAATCCTAGATATGGATGAGGTTACGGAATTTGTTTCTCCTAGTCATTACGGAATAGAATGGCAGCGGACCACAAGGATAATAGGCACCGATGAGCGAATGCACACATAATCTTGACTATCAAATGATAGGCGAGGTCGAGGACACAACTAAAGAGAACAACTCAAAGGAATATATAATTTTCTGAGTTGTGGATGCATAGATTGGTATGTCGGCGTGGCTCAACATTTCTTCGGATAACCCATGCGGAAAGGGTAGAAGCTGGCAGATTCACAATTATGAATGGAGAACTTCTCAAGAGTACTCGATTGTGATCCTTGGTTCAGCGAGAACTTCGCCATAAGCGGTTCATAGTATTTGGAAGAAGGAAATACCACGTACCTCGAGGACTAGCATAAAGGTTACTAATAACCTAAAGGAAATAGCAAACACTATCAACATGAAGTAAGTAGGGTGAATCTCGGGTTCAAAACCCAGGAGTAGATTACCTACTAACTAAATTGCATCATGGGATGCTTCAGGAATAAAGGCCAGAATCCTCACACTAGGATACAAATCATGGCTAGATTACTAGATGATCCTCTAAAATACCTAGGGTCATAATAATAATTCCAACATATATGTCGAGGCAATAGAATACCTCAACTCACCGATTAGTGTGGTTAATCTGGCACAAGGGAACTTGAAAGCGGTAGGAAGGATTTGCAAATGCATCGGACTATTTAGAGACACAGGATGACTCGGACGACATAGCGTACTGTAAATGCTCAAAAGATTGGAGACATACTACAAAAAGGGTGGCATAGCCACTCTGAAGCACAATATCAAGGTTTGAGATCAGCGATTATGAACATATGGAAGTAGTAAAACTGAGCTGAGATTTGAAGCTAACAATTCTATAAGTCTATGGATTAGTAACCGTCATCTGATAGATAGATGAGAAGGCCTAGTTCTTAATCCCGTAGAGAAGAGGATATTTCGGATCGAGAAGGCCATGAGGTACAAGGAGTAAAAAGAGCCTTCGTTCCCATCCCACAATCAATTCCCTTACATATAACTAAAGCATTTCTAGACACAACCGACCATTTTGGCTTGGTAATCCTCTGAGCGATCGGGCTCACGATACCAAAGCTGTCGGGACCCGACTCAATGCCACATCGATCTAGCATGTAACACCTCATATCACTTTGCGGCCTCCATGCGGTATTCCCAGGTGTCGCCTTACCTTTGCCGGGACCGTTTAGCCTTTTGGCACACATATATGATAGTGTCGCTAGCATCCATATGATAAGGGCCGGTGACATGGCTAGTCGTATACCCAAAGTGGCACAAACTTACGAGGGACGAGGCATCCATGACCCGGCGTCGAGCGTGTCGGTCATCGGTGAGTAAGTTCGGGCTGTAGCTTTGGGCTAGCAGGACTCGGTGAACCGGGCTGGCGGGCTAACGAGGACTCCGGTACTCAGCGTGACATTTCCCGATGGGACGGAACACGAGGAGCGAAGAAGGACACATGCCGGCCAGCCTAAGTGTTAGGAGCGGTAGCAAGCTACCATGGCTCGGTGGAGACACTAGGAGACATTTCAGTGAAGAGGCTACTAAAGATAAACAACTAGATAGTCGGATCCACACATACCAAGCATTTCAATAACATACACACAATATGCTCGTTATGTGCAAATACAACATGGCATCACAACATGACTCTCGACTCAAGTATTTATTCATTAGGCTCAGGGGCGAGATATTACAATCATGGGTCTCATGACCCAACATTGAAACATACAAGTCAAGCACAAGCGGAAGCTAACATGTCGAATGCAGACATCTACAAATGAAAAAGGCTTATAGCGACTATCTACCGAGATCTGCGAGGCACAAGATCGTGGTGAGGTAACAAGCTAAAATTAAAGTCCACAGCGGTACTACTAGCGAGACCGAGGTCTCTGCAAAAAACATAAAATAGGCAAGCGTGAGTACAAATGTACCCAGCAAGACTTACATCGAGAACTAACTACATATGCATCATTATCAACAAAGGGATGGTGGGGTTTAAGCTGCAGACAAGCCAGCTTTGACTCGATGGCTATCTAAACTACATTTGCAAGTATCTCTTTTGAGGTGGCGCTACGAGTCCACATATTCACCATATCAATACACCACTATGGATCCGCTCCGTCTCCCTCTGAGAGCATGCATCCATAGCACTCACACTATCTTGCGTATTTTAGAGTATCCACTTTCCTTGTCTATGAACTATTATAAGCAACCGAAGTCCTTTACGCGGACACGGCTATTGAATAGATCATATTAACCTGCGGGTGTACTTCTTCATACATGTTTCCACCACTTAGCGTGCGCACGACATGTGCTCGGCGGACTTCAGCGAAAGCCGGCGTGGGTGTAGACCACGACCTACCTGAACACTCAAGTCTCTAGTCGGGTTTATCGCCTATTTGGGTTCCATCTATGAGGAGTTCGGCGAAGTTTCGCTCACAGCCCCAAGCGATGTGAGCAGGGTTCGAGATACCAAGCGGGCATCCGGTACACCGTGCCGCGTACCTACCGCATCACAGCCCACCCCTACGGTCGGCGCTATCCACGGCCTCGATGGCTACAAACACGAAACTACTTGCAACTCACGGACGGAGGACAAGGGTGAATAAGAAGTCGGCGGGGTCATATTTGAGGGCCCAATGCATGGTAGTAGCTGAATCGTGGATCACAAACACAAAACTCAGTTCGAGGGCGGCTGCAATGAGACAACCCACCATGTACTCCTACATGGCCTCTCACGCTACCTTTACCGTCGTGTTCACACACTTAGCTCACACACGGTAGGACATGTTCACGCACCTCTGATTCATCCTCGATGAATCGGACCGACTCAACTCTAAGCGATGGCGGGCATGACAAACAAGCATGTATGAGTAGGCACAACAAGGCTCAAACAACTCCTACTCATGCTAGTGGGTTTCATCTATTCTTGTGGAATGACGAGGTCATGCAAAGGATAAAGGGGTTCACTACCGCAGCAAATATGAGATGAATCGTTGTTGTCCTAATGCGATAAGAGAAGCGGGGAGGCGAGAGTGGGATTATGTCGGAATGAACAAGGGGTTTTGCTTGCACAGCATACGAAGATAGTATATCTCTTCATCGGTGTCATCGAACTCATCGTCGAAACATCGTCTACCGAGAGGGAACAGTTACCGGCAAACACAGAAGAACACAATCAATGCAATGCGACAATACGATGCATGCTATGACATGGCAATATGCTGTGATTTGGGCTAATGCAGCTAAGAACAGAAAGGTTTGAGCTTATTTGTACCAAAGATTCAAATTCAAACTCAAACTATGAATTCATAAAGTGCATTATCATGTTTTGATATGAACAGCAAGGTTAAGTTGCTTAAACATGCAAGAAACCAGTGCAGATGGATAGATTGTATTTTTCTGATCATTTTTCATATATAATTTATTTCATTTGGAGTTACGGTTGAATTTCTATGATTTTTAGAAGTTTAGGATATTTTCTGAAATTTTCCTGATTTATTTTAAAACCAGAAAATGATTTATTGCGTCAACACTAGGTCATTGTGGCGTCCGCCAGGTCAACAGGCGGGTCGAGTCAAACTGTGGCGTGGGTCGATGTGTCGATGTGATTAGTTTAGTTTAAATTTAATTAAAACTAAATCGGTTTAATTAACGAATTTGGGCCCCACTGTCATTGACTCAGCGAGTCGACACAGGCCCACCGTGGTCGATGTCAATCGGCTGCGCGGCGTTTAGCCGCCAGCGAGCCAGCCAGCGGCGGAAGTGATTTTGGCGTTCCGGCCACAAATGGGACCGGAAGGCATCAGCGTGGGCTGGGGCGAGCAGCGGCTCTTGGTGGAAATCGATTAGGGTTGGGATGGCGGAGTTGGCGCCGCGGCGACCTAAGCGATCACGGAGTTGGGCCTCGGCGGCTAGAGGGCTACAGTGCGGCCGGACGTGCTACTAAGTGCGTTCGGCTCCTAGGAGCAAAGCGAGGGCGATAGCCTTCGGCGCAAGCTGCGATGTCCGTGGCGGCGGCGGCGACAAGGTCGGTGGCGGCGGAGTTGACATGGCGAGCTATAGCCTAGAAGCTTCATAAGCGAGAAGAAGAGGATTGGTCGAGGAGCTCACTGCGAGTCGGAGAGAAGCTCGGCGGGCTCGGGGCGTCTGTGTGCGGTGAATCGGCGGAGAGAGGCGCGGGCAAGCTTGAAGAGCGATGGCGAGGCGGAATGGCGGAGCTCGTGGACCGTCGGAGAGGCTCGGGGTTGGCTGCGGCTGCGGCTATGGCGAGCAGCGGCGGTGGCGTTCGGTGGGGAGAGGAGAGAAGCGGAGGAGGAGAGGTGCAGCGAGTGAGGAGAGGAGGCGAGGGACAGGGGCATCGCCGTGGCGTCGCTAGAAGGGCGAGGGAAGAGCAGGCGAGGCGGGGAGGGAGGAGGTGGCCGGCGGGGTGGCCAGCGCCTCCGATCCTTCTAGCGAGGAGGAAGGCAGCAGGGGAGAAAGCGGTGGCGGGCTGGGCGGCAGGTGGGCTGCCGGCCACAGGAGGCTGGGCCAAGCCGGTGAGCAGTAAAGCGCCACGTAGGTCTACTGCTCTGTTTTATATTTACATTACATTACATTTTGTTTTGATTTAGTAAAATACTAAACCATTTTATAAAATCCTGAAAATAATTATGTGGCTAGAACTAAAATATACCAAACCACATAAAATGTTCCAGAATTATTGGACATATATTAATTATATATAATATATATATATATCCAATGCAAATAGTTATTGAATTAATTCAAAGGCCCAAAATAAATGTTTCTGTGATTCCAAAGATATTGGTTTGAATTTTACCTCATGCCAATATTTTTACAGAATAACATGAACATTTTCTTGGACTCATTTGATGAGATTTAAATGTTGGTTATTTTTTTAGAGGTTTTCGGAGGCTTTGAAATTTCCTCAATTCAAATTTCATTTGAATTTAAACATGATGCACACATGGAAGCTAGCATAGGCCAGGCCAGAACTAGGGATGTGACACGGAGGGCTTTAGTCCGTAGGACACAACATTACATCTCAACAATCATACCATAGGCTAGCTTCTAGGGTTTAGCCTCCTTGATCTCGTGGTAGATCTACTGTTGTACTACCCATATCATCAATATTAATCAAGCGGGGCGTGAGGTATTACCTCCATCGAGAGGGCATGAACACAGGTAAAAACATTGTGTCCCTCGTCTCCTGTTACCATCCGCCTAGGCATACGATTCGGGACCCCCTACCGAGATCCGCCCGGTTTGACACCGACAACAACCTTTAAAGGTGTCATCGAGTGGAAGCCAAGCTGTCTGAGCTCGATCCTGCTGGAAGTGGTCTTGGATCCCGGATAATTTCGAAGCGAAGAGTTAATCTTGATATAGTCCGTTCGTGGCGGCTATCATGCTCTGCTCGGACGAACGCGTTGCAAAATTCAGCGTGGTGCGCATTATGCATACCTAAAGCTCAAGATGCGAGGCCCTCGTGGAGTCATCACGGTCAATGGGAATATGGGCGCTCCTCGAGCGGAGGAACATACAACGGCTCTCGCGGCGAAATCGAGTAGCCTTCTCGACAATTCTTAAGTCGGCGGCTAAAAAGCGGATACATCAAAGCGCGCGGAACAATACTAACCAAGACCACTGTCGCGATCGAGCCGCAGCGTAGCAATGCGGCCCCAACCCTCGCCGTGCATAATCGTAAGAATAACACTCGCGTACATCATTACGCTTTGGAGATACCATGGGCGCGAGGAAGGGCTCGATCTGAGGACCAAGAGTGCGGCTCGACCACACGGGGGCTCCGCGGCGCCCCCTTGTCTTTATTTTATCTTTCTTCTTTTTATGTATCTGAGGACTCTGTTAATCGAAGCCTGATTGACGGCGCCTTGCCGAACTCATGATGCAAGCAGTCGGGGACTAAAGGAGGCGGCGAATATTCAGGTGGTCTCAATTCACGAGCATTATATTCAATTACATACACCAAGTCTGCAGCTCATCACGGAGAGGACATGTTTATTTAGTCCAAATCCCTTGCTTACCGCACTATTTGTATCGAGACCGCTTTATTAGCGGACCTTCTTTCATAAATAATGCAGCACTTCTTTTTGCAAGTACATTATCTTTTATATATATGTTCATTATATGACATCTTGCACCCGTATATTTTGAGTGCGGCCAAATGTGCCGTGACCATTTCCCCACATTATGATTAAGTCCGAACACTTTCACAAGTCGGCACCCGAACTTATAGCATTATATGAATCGGCTCGAATCATGTCTTGGGTCAATAGTTGGGTTTGCGGCTCCCATGTTTTGGTGCCTTACATTCCGTTCCGTCGGCTAAGGTAGCCTTGGGAGAACCACTGCGATTGCGCCCGGTTTAGCGGGTTAATGCCTCGATGGAAGCTAAAACGGCGGCATGATAAAGGCGAGAGCTGATCGCTGTTAGAGAGGTTCTTTGGTCGTTAAAGACTCATGCCGCTTGACGAAGTTCGGATGATGTCAGAAGCGAAGGCGTGGATAAGCGCCCGATTGGTCTTCGAATACCGAGGCTTCTTGAAATTAAAATTATAGAATTCTATGGCTAAGTGAGAGTGTTCAAGCATTATAAGTCCGGTTGCCTTGTTAAATGCGTGTTGGCGCCTCCTAGATGGACCCAATAATGGGAACAAGAGTGCTCAAGTTTATCACCGAACACCCTAGCACTTTCGTGGCTTGGGGCTGAAGCCAACGACTTGCCATCTCGAGATTTTACAAGCGGCCGCCTGAAGGTAATATTTTAAATTAAACAAGCGTTGCTAATGGCGCATATAAGCGAAGTTTTCAGCGCCGGGATAAATACGGTGAGTTCACTCAAAGATTACATTTGGGAGCACTCATACGCAATATCGCGAGCTCCTTGAGGACAACCTTATAATACCGCTCCGTACAATGCTCCTTGCCGGCGGCGGATCCGTGAAGCTTCTCGCATCTAGTTTGCCCCATTGCACCTTTATGCGGGCAAGGGCCCGGCGAGCACCTTCAATGCGGCGGGCGCTTGATTACATCCAGCACAGGACACGCATTCATCGGCCGCCGCACGCAAGGCCAAAGTAGCTTCGGGCATGGCCTCTCGAGGCCTGGCCGGACTATGAGACCCTTCATGGCCTCCTCGGCTACCTTGTGGAGTTCGACCAGCTGCTTCGGTGGTCGCAGAAAACACCGGATGGCGGCCTCGGCGTCTTGAGACGAAGACCTTCTCCGTCAAGCTCCCTCCTCGCCACGATAGAATGCGGTGGCATCGAGGCGCCTCTGGCGGCAGATCTGCAAGCATACTGGAAGGCTCGAATCGGGTAAGTATCCGGTAATTCACATTAACATGCACCTTTGCATGAAAAATGCCTTACCGCAGCTATCTTCTTCATGTCCTCGACCTCTGAAGGGCCTTACGGGCCTCGGCCTTGGCGGACTTGGCACTTCGAGGCGAGGCAAGCTCGGACTCTCGAGTCTTGAGTCACGCTCCAAACTCTCATGCTTTTCCATGAGCACAGGGCTCTTGCGAACTTCCGCTACCGGTGCAGCTTGCTTTTCTCGCTCAGCCCGTTCCGTGGCGCATTGCGTTGACTACGGACACGGCATCCTTCCGGGCTGCCACCTCGTTAGTGGCCCTGCAATACACATATTATCCTTGTTAATTTAATTTGCAGCAAAATCCTTTTACGTAAGGTACTTATTTTAAGTGGTGTTACTCACCTTCTTTTTCCTCGAGCTGCCTCTTGGCGTGGCGAGCTCGTGCTCGGACCGCTCGAGGTCCTTCTTGACACCTCGACCTCCGCCGTTAATGCGGCGAGGTCGGCAAGCGCAACCTGCAAACCCATATTGACATATTTTTAGCAACCTGCGTATATCTTGTTAGATCCTTAGTCGGCTTTTCTTTACGAACACCGAACTAAGCATCGAGAACTCTTGTCTATGCGATATTACATTACATAATTTTAACTTCTTACCTCAAAGCACATTAGAAGGCTGCTGCGAGCTTCGGTCAGCCCGCTCTTGGCGGTGGACCTTCTCAATCACCGCACTCATGAGAGTGCGTTGTTCTTCCTCGATGGAAGCGCCTTCAGCGCCTCCAGCAGGTTATCCGCCGCCTCTGGTTGGGCGAGAGGCGCGGCGTCTCGGTCCTACCCTTCTTTGAAGGGCGCTTGCGGACTCTGGAACCACTGCGGGTTCGATGTGAGTCGGCACAAAGTCGAGGAAGTGCTGGCGGCGCCTCTGGAGCCTCCTCTGATGGGTCCCCTCTTGGGATCCCACCTCGGCGTCCTCGTCGTGGCGTGGGGTAGAAGCGGTCGGGGCGAAATTTACTTCGAAGAGCCAGCGACCGCTCATCGAGTCGGGAAGATGATCCTGGCGGACTACGGACGAGAATCGGCGTTAGAAGGATGCCGTGACATGAAAGTGCGGCATATAAATGATCTGAATACTTACGATCCGGCGGACGCTTTGGCCCTTGGAGGCCACTCATCCTCGCCAATCTTGATGTTGGCGAAACTGTCGGCGATAGTTCTCCTCTCTTGGACCCTTGGCGCCCCTATTGGGAAGCCTTCCTCTTCTTCTCTCCTCCTCCGGGAGAGTACTCCTCTCCTCCTCGTCTTGAGGGAGAGTCCCGTCGTCGTCGGGCCTTTGATTCTGAGAGCTCTTTCAAGTCCCGTGGCCACCTTCTTGGCCTTCTTCTCGGCACCACGTGCGGTGCGGAACCAGCAACCTGCTAGCGGACATCCACTGGTTCTTGGCATGGGGCCGGGCTGATGAGCAACAGCCTTCTCCATCCACTCCTGACAAAGGAAGAGGCAGATTAAAAACCTCACTAGAGTCAATCTAATTATCACAAGTGTCCCGTAATGGGGTTGAATCACTTACCTCGTCAGTCGGAGACTGCGAGCTGAATCTGCGGTCCTCGGTCGCGGATGTGGGAGCTTCGGCACCCTTGAACAGCACCCTCCAGGCACCTTCGTGTGTTGTATCGAAGAGCCCGCTCAATGTCTGGTGCTGTTCCGGATTAAACTCCCACAAATTGAATGCCCGTTCTTGGCATGGGAGAATCCGCCGGAGGAGCATGACTTGGACCACATCGACGAGCCGGAGCCTATTGCTCACCATCTTCTTGATGCAGGTTTGGAGTCCCGTCACCTCCACGGATCACCCCCTGCAAGCCCTTCTCTTTCCGGAGGTGAGCTGCATGGGGATTCAGATCTAAATTCGGGGCGCCGCCCATATAGGCTTCTTGGCGGCTCGGTGATGTAGAACCACCCGATTGCCACCTTGGCGGAGTCCACGAAGGTCCCTTCTACCAAGGGGCGTTGGGCGGCTGCCCAACATGGCGCCTCCGCATTCGCTTGTGTCCCCTTCACAACCTTCGCCTTGGCGTTGAAGGTCTTGAGCCACAGGCGAAGTGGGGCTGGATGTAGAAAGGCCTCGCACCGGACGATAAATGCGAGATGTTGAGGATGAAGTTGGCGCAGTTGTGGAAATCCAGGCCGTAGTAAAACATGAGCCCCGGACAAATGGATGGGCGGAAGCCCAGTCCATTAAGGAAGTGGGGAGGAAGGCGACCCTCTCATGAGGCCACAGGGTAGGGATGAGCTGCCAGCGTCCGGGCGACCGATCATAATCTCGCCGGAAAGGTATCGGCGTCGCGCAGCTTGGTGATATCCTCCTCCTTAGCGGTGGAGGCCATCCATTACCTCCGCTCCGGACATGTTAGGAGAAAGGTCGGCGAATCTTGTGAGCTTAGGCGTTGGAGCTTGAGTTCGCGAGGATGGATGGGCAAAGGAGGAAGAAGGCGTGGGTGAGAAGGTAAATCCTTATCCCTTATATATGGCGGACAAAATTATCGTCCCTCACGGCTGGTAAAACTTCGCTTATCTCCCAGCGCCACCATCAATGAGTGCGGTTGGGTTACCCTACGTATTGATGAGAACCCGGAATAAGGGAACACGATCTCTGCTTGACGGGGCGTGCCAAAAACCGCGCCGCTAAGCGTCTTTGAGGTGATGCAGTAATCAAACAAAGGCTTGGTTGCGGTGTGATGGCGCGCGCATATCGTCGGCAGATTGAGCTAGGTGTATATTTTATTCTCTCTATGGTGGAATGTGGAATTTATTTTGCGAGCGGACACTATCACTGGTGTTCATTATCTTCTCCGAATTATTCAAGGGAGAACCCGCCTTGCAATGCGAACACTATACGCGCGGACTTATCGTCATTGAAGACTGGTTCGAGAGCTCTTGAGGAGTCTGGACTAGGGGTGTCGGACAGCGGACTATCAATGTCCGCGGACTCCAAGACTACGAAGATAGAAGATTGAAGACTCGGCTCGTGTCAGGAAGGTACTTTCCTTGGCGTGGAAGGCAAGCTTGCAATCTGGATATGTAGATCTCCTACCATTGTAACCGACTACTGTGTAACCCTAGCCTCTCCGGTGTCTATATAAGCGGAGGGCCTTAATCCGTGGGGCGAACATACATCTCAACAATCATACCATAGGCTAGCTTCTAGGGTTTAGCCTCCTTGATCTCGTGGTAGATCTACTCTTGTACTACCCATGTCATCAATATTAATCAAGCGGGGCGTGGGTTTTACCTCCATCGAGAGGGCGAACACAGGTAAAAACATTGTGTCCCTCGTCTCTTGTTACCATCCCCTAGGCCTTGCAGTTCGGGACCCCCTACCCGAGATCTGCCGGTTTTGACACCGACAAGCGCCATTCTCCTATACCATCATGGTGTCTTGCATTGCTATGCCATTTGATTAGTTTAGACATGCTTTGTGTGAATACACATAGATTAGTCCCCTGCGCTTGCTTCAGGGCCTTTACGAGAATGGACTTTGATTAGATAAAAATTAATCAAGCATGATAATTAAAGAGATGGAAGCTTGCTAGCTAGCTAGTACTATAATTGCTTACCTTGGGTGAAACCATGAAGCTTTTGTTTCCATTACATGGGCGTGGCGATGAACCTTCTTAAGCCTACCCGCCGACAAAGAAAATGAATAAAGGGTTATTAAATAGTTCATATCATGAAATAGCGAACTAAATAGGCGAGATATATAGTTAATAATGATTGAAATTACATTGACTATCCCATACAAGATGTTATAGTCAGTTTTTACGAGAATAGTGAGTCGATACTTCAAGCTGTTCGGCGTCAACTTTAATGATACACAAGACCGAGTGAAGTCTGCATGCACACGTTTGCATGTCTTAATTAAGCGGGCATATGTAAGCAAAAACATGTAGCTAGCTAGTAGGCAAAAAGCAGAGAATTTGTAGTACAAGTCGGTGTGACTCCTTTGGAAGTTGTAAGGAAGTAGTATATCTTCATTGTATTTGAGGCGCTTCAAGAACTCTAGCATCTGTCCTCTCGTTCTTTTTTGGCGTTGATTTATCTTCCATGTGTATTCATTAGCGGTGTTTGGGTCAATGAACCCAATGCCAGCGTCCACCTTTTCTCATTTCATATATCTTCATCTGCATAATACCTCGAGAAAAGAATATAGTGAGGATAATTACAGGTAATGATTGATCAAAAGGATCACTACAGCTAGCTTGAGACTTAAATTATAGAAACAAATCACTTACAGACAATAGCAACTGACGATAGATTTGTCGAGTGCATCTTGATTGTATAACTGAAACAGTTCTAAATACTCAACGGACACATCTTTCTCATGGAAGTAATGCTCCTCCTTGACATTCACCATGAGGGACAATCGATCTGAAATCTTGGTAATGTTCATGTACCATTGATGCAATTCATACATTCTCGTTGGGAGGTTCTTGACCTTGTGCAGCGCGACCAAAGGTTGGCCGGACATATTTCCGTTTTATTTCATCCTCTCTAAGCAAAGGCATGGGCTCGATCTCGAGGTTGTCCAACAGTGATGTTGAGAACTTCAGCTGCATTATATGCTCCTCGTTATTACCACATTGCCTACCTCGGGAGCGTGCACTGTTGCCCACAATAATATTGGCGTAGCGTCTTATCAACTGTTGTTGGCACAACAAGCGAGGATCGATTCGCCGCTGTTCTCCCGGTGGGAATGGTTTTCCTGCATTTTTGGCGGCTGCTTCTTGTTTGCTCGATCGATGTAGGCGTGCTCGCCTCCTTTGTAGGCGTGCTCGATTTAACTTCGATGTGGCGCTCATAGTCTGTGTCAACAGGTTTGGGAGCTGGTGGTTGAGCCATACGAATGAAGTGGTCAATCGTTTTCTCAGGCACTTTCTCCCTTGGCGGCGGTGGCGGTTTCGGTGCAATCGCTTCCACGTTGGCCTTCAATATGGCTGTGATTTCCTCCTCGGACCTGTCATAAGACCTCTGCGGAAGAGGCTTGAGGCTTGGACCATATTTATATCGCATGCCTCCTTTGTACTTCTGTACTACATCCTTTCGTGCCGCTCGCACCATAACTACTGAGGTGTCTCTTCTGCGATTCTTGGCGGCGGAGGCAGCTGTTGGGGCTGAGTTGGGCGGAGGAGTGGCATGAGGTTGTGCGGACTTGGAGGAGGTGGGCGTCGATCTTGTGGCGGACTTGGAGGAGGAGGATTGTCGACACTTTGCGGACTTGGAGGAGGAGGTGGCTGACACTTTGCGGACTTGGTGGACTTGCGGGGAGGGGAGTCTGTGACTCTATGGTGGACTTGACGAGGACTCGGTGGCCAGGTGTCGGGGCCTTGAAGATGATGCAATCCTTTTTCCATAGGATGATACGATGTTTGGCCTCTCCGAGGAAGCGCTCGCCGTCACCTCCAGCAATGTCAAGTTGTAGCTCCGAATATGGTGGGTCCACCACCTCATCAACCAAGACGCGAGCATAGCCCGCTGGAATCGGGTTGCAATGGAAGGTTGCCTCGGGGGGATTTGTAAAAGCAAAGCCGTCCACCACCTTCATGGATATGTTCTTCATTTTGACGTGTAGCTCGCAGTTAGTGTTCTCCGTGATGTCATCCACGGGGTATCTACCCAGCATTGCGTCGTCCGGGACGGAACCCACGCTACTTCTCGGCATGGATGGGCCCGTGCTATCCAATGATGGATCATCCGCTAGCTGCTGCAGCTGCTGAGACCCCCTTTGATGGGTAAGTGAGTCGATCTGCTCCTGCTGCGCTGGAATTTGTTGCCAATTCGCTTGACTTGCTTCTAGGCCTTGAAGGCGTTCATAGTCCGCTTCCTCTGCTCCTCCTCCATCTTCCTCTTCTTCTCCTCCATAATCTTCTTTACAGCGCGGGTTACGTAGTCGGTGTTCCATTATGAAAACCCCTCATACCACGGAATAGCGCCCTTGCCTCGTGTTCTTCCGGGTGTTCGAGATTTCCCGAGACGCAGCGTAAGCTCGTCGTTCTCTCTGTTGGGCTGGAACACCCCGATCGTGCCTCTTCTATTGCAACAAGTGTATCGCATCGTCGGCTCCCTTGAGACTTGCCCTCGTCGAAACATTGCTGTCTCGGGTCCAACTCCCCCATGCGCATAGAACCAAGTCGACCACAGGGGCCAGCTCTTAATGGCGGAGTGACACTGCATCCTCCATCTCTTTCTCGGACTTATCCCACTTAGGCATTGCCACCGCGCAGCCACAGCCCTGACTTATGGAACTTATCCTTTTTGGCATTCTTCTTGTTTATTCTCGACCGTTCCTTAGCTAATTCCGAATCCTTGAATTTCACGAAATCGTCCCAATGATCACGTTGGTTCTCTAGTGTTCCCTTGAATACTAGAATCTTCCTTCCTCCTTGGCGTACTTCTTCCATTCACAATTCTTGTGGTTCTTGAATGCAATCGCCATCATCCTAAGAGCAGCCTCCTTGACTTTACGCACATACATACGTGAAATGATCGGTAGGGTGAAATGTTCCATGAGTATCCCAAAGTAGATCTTTTTGATTCTTGTCGACAAAAGTAACATCTGGGCGTGGCTTTCTTTGGCTCTCTCCATTCTTGAAGTATGATCGGGAGTTGGTCCTTCACAAGAACCCCTTGCAGCGAGCGAACTTGTCATAATCTTCTTAGGCGTTAATGGTTTGCGGTAGGGCTGCATGCCTCGATATTATACTTTCGCTGGCTTCAACTTTTGTTCGGGCCTCGTTTAGTCATTTTGCACGAAGATTTGCTCGATCCGGATGGCTGAAAGAACAAAGATCGATTCGTTAATATATCTTCAAGTCATTTAAAACATGTGATGATCACGGATGCTGCTTATATAAATATATATACCTCCACGGTCTTTGTTGTTTCAGGATCAACATGTTCTTCGTCATCGTCATAATCGTAGTTCATGACTTCATCAATTTGGTCGTCGCGATCGAATATCATATCACCCTCTCCGGTGTTGTTTAGAAATTGAACCATCATAATCTTCTTCATTCTGATTATCATCTGGCCCGCGTATCATATCGAGCATGGTATATTCTCCCTCTCTGTCGGTATTGTCTGCCATAGCTTTTGTTTAACTAATCCAAAAGAAATATAAAACAATTTAGTATTCAAATTACATCGTCTCGAATAATAGATATAATCTCGAATACATCATCTAGAATAATAGATATAATCTCGAATACATCGTCTCGAATAATATATAATATTGAATAGTACATCATTGGCTATTAGCTAATAAAGATCGAATACTACAGAAGAATCTAGGACACTCGCGGTTCCTCCTGCAGGCGGTGGACACCCAAAGAAGGAACCCTCACGGGATCATAGCTGAAGTGAGATCCCGAAGAAAGCTGTCATGTATTGGAGAACTGCCGCCCTCTAGCATAACCATGTAGCGATGGACATGCTCGTCCTCCTCCCTAACATGGTGACGTACCACCTCCGTGCGGGCAGGTCCCTCCGCACAAAACTGGCCTGTGACGCCACCAAGCGAGATCGAGGGTCGACAGCGGGACCCGAGGCGGGTTCCTCAACAAGCGGCGCGCCCTCGAGCAGCACCTCCGGTGCCGGCCAGTGAGCCAGTCCAGACATGGGTTGGCTGGGCGTCGTCATGAGCAGGTCGATGGCGAGGATGTGGGCGAGCATCGTCGAGAACAAATACTAGCTATATACCATAAAAAGTAACATTTTTTAATGATTGGATTTTGATAACTAAAATTTCTAACATTTCTATATAATACCAATTATGCTAATCTAAATAATCTAAATAACACTAAAATTTCTAACATTTCTAACATTTCTATATAACACTAATTTCTAACATTTCTATATAACACTAATTTCTAACTGATTAAACACTAATTATATCCATCTAACATGCATTCATACATATATAACAGTGAAAAAATAATAATCTAAATAATCTAAACTAATTAAACATACAAAATACGTGTGTGTGTGTACTAATTAAACACTAATTATCTAAACTAATTAAACATACAAAATAATAATCTAAATAATCTAAACTAATTAAAGACTAATTATCTAAACTAATTAAACATGCTTGTGTGTGTGTGTGTGTGTGTGCAGGCTCGGGAAGGGCTCACAGTGGGGCGGCAGGCGAGGCGGCAGGCGGCAGCAACAGGCAGGCGGCGGCAATGGCAGCGAGGCCGGGGCAGCCTTGACAGGGGCGGGCAGGCGGCGAGGCGCGAGGCGGCGGCGGAGATGGCGGCAGCGGAGACAATCGAGGCGGCGGCAGCGGCGAACGAGCGGAAGCAGAGAGGAGCGAATAGAGAGGAAAGCGAAATTTTCGCACTCTAGCATATATAGAGTGCACCTTTAGTACGGTTGGAGCCACCAACGGTACTAAAACCTATTTTAACCAGAGCCAAGTGGCGAAGCGACCCCTTTAGTACGGGTGGTGGCACAAGCCGGTACTAAAAGCCCCCTAGTACCGGTTTGTGCCACGACCGGTACTAAAGGGTGTCTTATTGGCAGCGAGTGCGATCTTGACAAGTTTAGTCCCACCTCGCTAGTCGAGGGCTACCGCACTGGTTTATAAGCCCGGTCGCGGTAGCTCTCGGGCTCCTCTCCTAACCGAGCCTCTTGGGCCTACATCCTCTTCGCCTAGTGGGCCTCTTGGGTCTTGGCGGGCCTGCATCTGGCCCTGAAAGGTTGTGTCGCTAGTCGTATCAGAGCCGCTTTGGCCCGATGGCGGAGCTTTATTTTTATTTTTTTGCTTTATTTTTTGTTTTATTTCTTTTTGAGTATTTTTTTGCTGTATTTAGAGTTTCTTTGTGAATATTTTTGCTTTAGGTACAAAAATTACAAACTTTACGTAAGTGCCGATAGATTTCAAATTTGAATAGTTTAAACTTTGAATTATTTGAAATTTGTGTGAATCACTAGTTTGTGAATAACAACTTAAAAAAGTTTTTTAGTGATTATTTTTCTTATGTTTAATATTAGTATGTTTTATCATTATATTCAATTTAGTAATGCTTAGGTTATTTATAAAAATGAAATGCCTTTATAACAGTTCAGTTTTAAATGAAACCACGATACTTGAAAGAGATTGTCCATTTTGTACGAAGTGCATCCGATTTTGCCGTAACCCTCTCTACTTTCTTGCACATGCTATTTTTATGAAATTATGATACCATGCCAACTTTCAACCTTTTCGAGTTCATTTGAATTGCTTTTCAATTTCAGGGTCATTTAGTTGGAAAAAATCAGTAAATGCATGAAAAGAATTTGTTTGCACATAAAATTTCTTGGCGCTTCAAATGCCAAAACACATAACTACCTAACTATTACAGACATTCCCTCTGGGTGTGAAACATAGAAGAAAGTGATGATAGTGAAGCCGATCACATCCAGATCTTTGGGTGTGAAACTTTTTCTTCGTGTGTGTCCCTTTGCGCCGTAACCATGGAAAATCTTCATCATTTAACGGGATGCTCGGGTCAATATTCACTTGTGAATGGAGCAATTTCATCAAACTTTTCATAATCTTGACTTATCGTCTTGTCATCCACTCCCGATGTTTCTCTTCGAGAAAAGAACTATGTGTCGCTTTGGCTCATCGTGCGATGCATTAAGCTTCCTTATCTTTTCTTTTTCTTGGCTTGGTAGACATGTCCTTCACATAAAACCTGTGCCACATCATTGGCTAGGACAAATGGTTAAATGCATCATCATAAGATTGTTGAGATCCTTGTTGTCATCCCGTCTTCGGGTCTTCCTTTACCCGCCTCGTGTCATATTGACCCATTTGCACGAAACAAAGGGACCTTTAAACCACGTCGATAGTCAAGTTCCCATATGTCCTGTATATAACCATAATATGTTTCCTTTCCCATCTTGGTTTACGCATCAAGCGGAAACCACTGTTTTAGTTGGTGCTCTTCTTATCTTGGGCGATCTTGTAAAATGTATTACCATTTATCTCGTACCCTTTGAAAGTCATTATATTGAAGATGGTAATTGGGGCGATGAAGTACAGGTCATCTTCAATAGAGGTGTCATGCATAGTGCGATATGCGCAACCAGATTAGCGAAACTCTGGTTTGTTCACGTGTAATCCGATCATCGGACCGCTCCGGGTGTTTGGGCGTAGCAAATTCTTGTGTTCATCCATATCGGAGCCACCAAGGTGGAATTCTGTAGAAGCTGTGTAGTGTGCCGGTGAGAGAATGTCCGTCCATACATATTATTTGTTCCCCTCTAGCGTGCCTTTTCCATCGATGCGCCCTTATGCGCGATTAAGGAACACCAATCGGCTTAAGGCAGGAATAAAGTCAATACAAAACTCAATGACCTCCTCATTTTGATGGCCCTTGGAGATGCTTCCTTACGGCCTATACGGTTATGAACATATTTCTTTAAGACTCCATGAACCTCTCAAAGGGAACATATTGTGTAGAAATACGGGACCCGAGCGTTAATCTCTTAGCATAAGCGAACTAGGGCGTGTGTCATGATGTTGAAGAAGGATGGTGGGAACACCAACTCGAAGCCCGACAAGACATTGCACCAAATCATTACGTAACCTTGGTATGATTTTTGGATCGACTACCTTACGAGATTGCATTGAGAAATGCACATAGCTTCACAATGGCTAATCGAGCGTTTTCGGTAAAGCCCCTCAATGCAACCGGAGCGGTTGCGTCATAATCACGTGGTAGTCATGAGACTTTAGGTTACGGAACTTTTTCTCTGCCATGTTTATTATTCCCTTTATATTCGATGAAGCGGGCGGTACCTTATCTGAGCATGCATTCAAAGAAGATTCCTTCTCTTCTTTGGTAGGCGTAAGCTTGCATGACCACGATGTATGCCGTCGTCTCCGTGCATCGTTGCTGGTCCTCTCGTGCCTCGGTGTATCTTTTGTCTTCCATATACGCCCAAGAAGCCAAGCGGGTCATGCAAAGATTCTTCATCATGTGCATCATGTCGATTCTGAGGCGGACCTCTAGGTCTTTCAATATGGCAGGTCCCAAAATATAGATTTCTTCTTCCACATGGAGTGCGCGTCCGTCGCGTCCTTGAACAGGTTGTCGCGGGATAACTTTCCAAATATCACCTTCAAATCCTTGACCATATCATGTACATCGGCACCGGCCGCGGTGGCGAGGCTTCGTCCGGTGATCCGCCTCACCTTTGAAATGCTTGCCTTTCTTTCTTCTGGGATGCTGCTCGGAAGAAATCGGCGATGTCAGTACACATTCTTCTTACAACTATTCAAATATATCTTTGTCGGTATCATCCAAGCAGTCGCGTGTGTCGGTGTACTAAGGTAGGGGTACCTCGGTACCCCAACTTGTGCAGGCGATTCTTGACTCCCATGTTGGATTTACCACATGCTTGCGGAGACCATTCTGCTCCATATCAAGCCATTCAAGAACAAAGTATGCAAGGCAGAAGATTGAGACCCGGCAGAGGAGCTTGCGGGAAGGCCGTTCGAGGCTCAAGGTTACATCACTCATGCGAGCCCTGGCGAAAAGGCTCGCCGGGGAGACTAGAAGATTGCCAGAAGACACGCCTCGGCGCTATCTGGCGTCAGCGAAGGCCGAGGCGGCAAATTCTGAGCCCGACAAGCTCCGGGTCAAGCAAGATCAAGACCCGGCAAGGTACTTGCGGGAGAGCTCTTCGTGCCCGCCTCCAGCTCATCTGCCTTGCGTCGCCTTAAGCCCTCTCGAGCAGCGTGGCGGTGGCTGTGCGACATGGGGGTGTGGTGGCACTCCACGGTGGTGGATCCATCGCCGTGGCGACGGAGCAGCTAGGCGGGAACTTTTGGGGGTCGGCGGACGGGCATTAAATGCTCTTGTCCCCTCTGTCAAAAGTAGGTAGAATCCTTTGTTCAAGCTTTGTAGCTTCTTTGTTCCCTTTGTTCCAACTACCACCTCTTTTACATTTTTACCCCTTTCTCCTACGTTGACACCTGTCGGTGACCCCTTGCCCTATAAAAGGAGGCCCATGCACAACGTAGAAGGGGTTCGGCTGGTTCGAATCCTTGGCAACTCTGGCGCCTTGGAGTTCGGCTAGCTCGATTCATTCAACACCACACCACCATATGCTCGCGTTCTCAAGCAAGATCAAATACAACACAAAGCAGCAGTAGGGTTTTACGCGACCATCGCGGCCCGAAGCTGGGTAAAAATCCCCCGCGCCCCGCGCGCATCGCCTCGATCTGCTCTCTGTGCCTCCTCCGCCCTCGTACCGAACTCACGAAGGGGCCCTCCGGCCCCATAGGTGTCGTCCGCCCGACATCTTTGGCGCGCCAGGTAGGGGGCGTCGAGGTTGTGCGGACCAGATCCGGCGTTCGCACGGGCGTTTTCTTCTTCAACCTCTCCGGTTTACGTCGGCAACTTCGCCGACAAGCGCACTATGGCCCCGAGCGAGGCTTCAAGGGTTCTGAACCGTCTGCGTCTCACCCGCCGCCACGGGCAGCGGTGGGCGGAGGAAACGCCCGGCGAAGGTGGACACCGGCGAGGTACTCGCGGCGCCACGAGATCGAGGCGAAACAGATGACCGCGCCTCGGTCTCCGTGGATCCACGTCCATCTCAGCACCACAGCGACCCAGCAGCGCCGTGCCATGGGAGGTGGTACCCTTTCTTTGGGCGAGAATAAGCGGAGGCTCGCGGGATGCTCGGACCGCTGTCCATGCAAAAAGCGAAAGCGCGCGAGGCGAGACTCTGCTCCTCCTATCGCTACTAGGAGTCCGAGCATGTTCTGTACCTCGCGCCATTCGCTCCCGCTCCCCTCCACTCCGGCAAGCGCGTTTCCCTGGAGCGCTACGCTGTCGTCGAGGACCCGCCATCGAGCTCCCAGTCCGGCTGGGACAGCTCTAGTGCTCCCTCCGACAAGCGCCGCTCCTCGGAGCGCTATAAGCCCGGCGAGAACAGCTCCGGTGCTCGTTACGGCAAGTGCACCTCCCCGGAGTGCTGCGCTGCCGTCGAGGACGCGCCATCGAGCTCCACCGGCAAGTGCAAGGAAGCAAGAAAAAAGAAAAGCTAAGTTGCTCGAGCTTTTGTGCAGAGCACTCTTTAGTTCCATGCTTTTTTATGTTATATCCCTCGCGTTAGTCCTTTGTCGCATAAAACACTGTCTTGTGAAGGAGCCTGCTGTGAATAGCCGCACCCTTATCTTGCCGAGCACGCTCAGCGAGTTAAAAGTGAGCGCGACCAGCTTGGCGCCCTTGTTTCGTTTAGTGCATTGACAAGTTAAGTGCGTCGCGACTAGAACACGGCAAGGTTGCTTGCGGAGCGACACCAGCCGGCGGACTGCTGATGTTCCACACTCGCAAGCGTGTTAAGCAGCAAGTTCCTAGAAGCGTGGGGTAAGCGCACAAAGGATGTAAAGTAGAGGGTGTAGCGTGGCAAGCCTTGCCGTGAGATATCTTTCGTATGAGAGGCTTGTCGCGAGAGGAGCCAAGCCGTGGCCCGATTGCGTGCTTGTTTTGTCTCGAGTCCGCTCGACAAACACAAGTGTGCTGCTGCACCCTTACCTTGCTTTCGAGCACCTCGACAAGTTAAGCATCATAAGCCCCGGCAAGGTTGTTTTGGGAAGCAACACCGCCGGTGAGCTGTCCCACACTCGGCAAGCGTGTTTGCCCGGCAAGCTCCCGAGGCGTGAAGTACAAACATCTGAAGGGCAAAGCCGCGGCATCATATTGCACAATCAAGATTTATATACACATGCATGTACATGATGAAGCGATTGCAGATCTATCTCAAGCTGTTTTCATAGCTAAAATTGCAGCAACAAGGAGGACGAAAGATCACACCAGCACCGGGGCCCGGCAAGCGAAGTCGCCCGAGGGCTGCAGTGTAAAGTTCTTCCCGGCAAGCCGAAGTCGCGGGGGCTGCGAGTACTAAGATTTGTCTCAAGCAAGCGGAGTTCTTTGGGGCTGCGATATCGAATAAGTTTTCATCCCTCGTCATGCATCCTCTTATGGACGGAAATGCGGGGCTGCGTCTTTGAGCGGCGTGTCTTGTAAAACCCGTGCGTGGAGGGCGAGTCGTGGTCGATTCGCGTGCTTGGTTTGTTTCGAGTCCGCTCAACAAACACAAGCGTGCTGCTGCACCATATCTTGCTTTCGAGCCTGCTTTCGACAAGTTAAGCGTCATAGCCCGGCGGCAAGGTTGTTTTGCGGAGCGACACCGCCCGGTGGGCTGTCCCTTTTCGACAGCGTGTTCGACCCGGCAAACTCCCGATAGCGTAAGAACACACAAGGCATGAAGTCAAGTAAAAGACTCGATCCGGCAAGCTTTCCCTCTTTTCATTAAAACATCCTAGTATTATACAAGTCCATAGAGGATGAAAAACATGATAGAGAGGATTACAAGTTTTAAATACAGCTAAGGCCGAAGGCTTACAAATTAAAAGATAAGGTGCCGTGATCCCTCTCTGTTTCTCTGTTCGGGAGTTCGGGAGGTAGGTCGAGGCCCGGCAAGATAAGCTGCCGGGAAGGAGGCCCGACAAGAGGAGCTTGTCGGGGAAGAGCGAGGCGCCTAGGAGGCGTGGCGGTGGCCGCGCCGTGCCCTAGGAGCTGCATGAGGTGGCGGGCATGAGGGAACCGTCGGCGGCGCCAGTGACAAGTCCACGAAGGCCGAGGGAGGCTACAGGCGCGAAGACACCAAGAGAACTTCCGGGGCGGCCGGGAGCTTGGCGGAGGCAAGGTGTCGGGCGAGCTTGAAGGCGGGGTGGTGGGACATCGGCCGCGCGGCGGGCACCTCGCCCTCGTACTCCGATTCGCGGCCTTGCCGCCCTCCCCTCTTCCTCTTCTGCTGCCTCTCGCCCGGCCGCCAAGAGGCGGCCCGGGGAGTTGAAGGCAGCGACCGAAGATGGGGTCGCCGGTGGCGTCTTGAACAGCGGTGTCCGCGCCTGGTCGGGACCGCCATCCCTCGTCGCCGCTGTCGCTCTCCTCCTCGTCACTCTCGCTCGGGGAGGAGCCTTCGCTATCGAGGAGCTGTCCACACAGCATCGCACCGGGTCCGTGATGCCGAAGACCTTGGCGAGAAGGTCACCATCCATTAACGAAATGGAGGGTGAACCCCGCCCGTCAAGCTGTGGATCCGGGCGAGCGTCTTCCACCCTCGGTCGAAGAACATCACGCGGGGCTGGGGACCACGACACTCACTCGAGTGCCGCTGATCCGCAGCCCCTCATGCATAACTCCATCACGTCGGGTGGGTCCGGCCCCATCGCGTCATAAGCGGGGCGGCGGCGGGCGGCGGCAGGTGCTCGGCGAAGCTTGATGAAGAACTCCCGGGGTCATCTCGGTATGGACGCATCATGGGCGGGAGGCGTCGGGGAGGCGGGGGGCGCATCGCCCGACCGCCCCTCCCGGCCGCCTCGGCCACGCCCTCGGCCTCGTCATGACCCGCCCCTCCCTCTCCCTCTCGTGGCGGCTCCGCTGCATGGGGCGGAGATAGGGAGAGGTCTGCTGCCTAGAGCAACCCTCGCCGCCCGTCGAAGAACCAGATTCCCTCCTTCCATGGCGGGAAGAAGGGCGAAGATGAAAGCGAAGGGAAAAGAGGATGAGTGTGGCCATTGTGCTCCCCTTCCGCCCCTTTTAAAAGGCGAGGTGAAACTCAACCGCCCCTTCGGCCAATCAGGAAGCGAGGAGGCGGAGGCGGGGCGACTCGCCTTCTCCGCCCGTGGCGGCTCGGTCTCCACCTTCGCCGCCCGACCCACATGCATGAGGCAGCGTGGCGAAAAGCGGAGCAGGGGGGCGGGTGAGCGACCTCGCTCTGCACCACGATCACGGGGTGGATGCCTTAAAGCTGCATCGCCGCCCGTCTCCACGGCGCGCAATCGGCAGCGTGCCGTTCACGGAGGCGGCGGATCTGGCGGACTCGATCGCCATGGGCGCGTGTGCCCGTGCACTGTTTTGGGCCTGCCAGCAGCGCTTCGGCACCGTGTGTGGCCGAGCCGGGGCTCTGTCGGTGTACTAAGGTAGGGTACCTCGGTACCCCAACGTACTGGCGATTGCAACTCCCGCAGCTGGATTACCACATGCTTGCGGAGACCATTCTGCTCCATATCAAGCCATTCAAGAACAAAGTATGCAAGGCAGAAGGTTGAGACCCGGCAAGAGGCTTGCCGGGAAGGCCGTTCGAGCTCAAGGTTACATCACTCATGCGAGCCCCTGGCGAAAAGGCTCGCCGGAGACTAGAAGATTGCCGCGAAGACCGCCTCGGCGCTATCTGGCGTCGGCGAAGGCCGAGGCGGCAAATTCTGAGCCGACAAGCTCCGGGTCGGCAAGATCAAGACCCGGCAAGGTACTTGGGGAGAAGCTCTTCGTGCCGCACTCCAGCTCATCG
The DNA here is from genome assembly GCA_021437245.1 of Aegilops speltoides. Lineage (NCBI taxonomy): Eukaryota > Viridiplantae > Streptophyta > Magnoliopsida > Poales > Poaceae > Aegilops > Aegilops speltoides. The sequence continues at coordinate 48,975 of JAHHZJ010002538.1, forward strand.
CCTTGCGTCGCCTTAAGCCCTCTCCGAGCAGCGTGGCGGTGGCTGTGCGACATGGGGAGTGCGGTGGCACTCCGCAGTGGTGGATCCATCGCCCGTGTGACGGAGGCAGCTAGAGGCGGGAACTTTTGGGGTCGGCGGCGGGCATTAAATGCTCTTGTCCCCTCTGTCAAAAGTAGGTAGAATCCTTTGTTCAAGCCTTTGTGCTTCTGCTTGTTCCTTCTTTGTTCCAACTACCACCTCTTTTACATTTTTACCCCTTTCTCCTACGTTGACACCTGTCGGTGACCCCTTGCCCTATAAAAGGAGGCCCATGCACAACGTAGAAGGGGTTGGGCTGGTTCGAATCCTTGGCAACTCTGGCGCCTTGGAGTTCGGCTAGCTCGATTCATTCAACACCACACCACCATATGCTCGCGTTCTCGAGCAAGATCAAATACAACACAAAGCAGCGGTAGGGTTTCTGCGACCATCAGCGGCCCGAAGCTGGGTAAAAATCCCCCACGCCCCGCGCGCATCGCCTCGATCTGCTCTCTGTGCCTCCTCCGCCCTCGTACCGAACTCACGAAGGGGCCCTCCGGCCCCATAGGTGTCGTCCCGCCCGACAGCGTGCATCCGCGGTATCCCTTGTTTATCATCACGAAAGTTTATTGAGAGCGGGCCAATCATTGATGGTCATGAACAGCAGCGCCTTTAGGTCAAATTCTTCCCCATGTGCTCATCACGCGCGTACACATTCCATTCCACAGTTGTAAGAGTTCTTCAACTAATGGCCTTAGGTACACATCAATGTCGTTGCCGGGTTGCTTAGGGCCTTGGATGAGCACGGCATCATAATGAACTTCCGCTTCATGCACAACCAAGGAGGAAGGTTATACAAACATAGAGTCACAAGCCAGGTGCTATGGTTCTTTGCTCTGCTCCCCAAAAGGATTAATGCCATCTGCGCTTAGACCAAACCATCGCTCCTTGCGTCATCTCCAAACTCCTTCCGTACTTTCTTTGATTTTTCTCCACTATGACCCATCGCGGGTACTCTCAACTTTCCGTCTTTCTTACGGTCTTCTCGTGCCATCGCATCGCCTTGGCATGCTCTTTGTTTTGGAACAAGCGTTTCAACCGTGGTATTATAGGAGAATACCACATCACCTTAGCAGAATCTTCTTCTGGGGTGCTCGCCCTCGACATCACCGAGGCTCATCGCGGCTGATCTTATAGCGCAATGCACCACATACCAGACAGCGTTCAAATCCTCGTACTCACGCGGTAGAGGATGCAATAATTAGGGCATGCATGTATCTTATGCACCTCTAACCCTAGAGGCGAGACAACCTTCTTTGCTTCGTCGTACTCTCGGGCGATTCGTTGTCCTTTGGAAGCATATCCTTTATCATTACCAGCAACTTTCCAAATCCTTATCGGATACACCATTCTCGCCTTCCATTGCAACAATTCTAGTGTGGTGCCCAGCTTTTTCTTGTCACCTATGCAATTCGGGTACAACAATTTTTGTGATCCTCTAACATCTTGCAACTTCTTCTTCTCCAAATCACTTTGCGATTTCTCTTTGCGTCGGCAATGGCCCGACCTAGATCATCAGCAGGCTCATCGATGCCTCTTCTTTAGCTTCTTCCGCATTGCGGCTCAGCTTCTTCCGCATTACGGCTCAGCTTCTTCCCCCATTGTTGTATCATCGTATTCAGGGAACCCATGGCAAGGATAGCTGTCGTCGTCCTCTTCTTCTTCATTGTCTTCCATCATAACCCCTCTTTCTCCGTGCTTGGTACAAACATTATAGTGGGGCATGAAACCGGACTCAAGCAATTGGGCGTGAATGGTTCTTGGCGTAGAAGTAATTGTGACCATTCTTATAGCCAGCACATGGACAAGGCATAAAACTATCCGGCCGCTTGTTTGCCTCAGCCGCAAGCAAAAAAGTATACTGCGCCCTCAGCGAGGCTGGGGAGAGCATCGGTCATCGTACATCCATTGCGGCTCATCTTCATTACACAACACGAATAGACCAAATTAATACAAGTTCATACATAAAGTTCATACAACACTTAAATGCAACAAACAAATAACTCTCTAGCTAAAGCATTTAAATGCAACAACAAATCACGATCAAGATCGTAACTAAGGTAACAATTGATCCAACAACATAATGATACCAAGCCTCACTATCAATGGCATATTTTCTAATCTTTCTAATCTTCAGCGCATTTTCTCCATCTTGATCTTGATCATCGGCGACATCGACAACATGCAACTCAATTCCATCTTCTCCCCTCAATTCTTTTCAATTTTTCTTTCAAGTACTCGTTTTCTCTTTCAACTAAATTTAACCTCTCGACAATAGGGTCGGTTGGAATTTCGGTTCACATACCTCCTAGATAAAAATATCTATGTCAACTTGATGGGCATAATTTGTGATAAACACGAAATGCAACAAATAGTTTTAAAGAGAATATACCACATCCGAATCATAACAAGGGCGAGGTGGCGGGGCGGATATCAAAACCATGGCACTATGTATAACAAACAACGTGGGTAAGATAATTATTACATGATTAACTATATATCCAAATCACACAAACATCAAATTTTTATATAAAATTTCATGAACAAGAGGCTCACCACAAGGTGGTGCCAGCGAGGGACGATCTTGAGCGTCGGCGGTGGATTCTGACGGAGATTTAGAAGGCACTAAGTAAACCACACCTACATATACAAACTAAGTGTTATTTTGACCTCAAATTGCATATAAATCAAATACTAGCACATATATATATTTCCTCAAAATTACTAAACTCACAAATTAAGAACTATATAAAAAAATTGCAAGGGCTAATCTAGCAATGAGAGATGAAAGGACAAAGTTGCTAACCTTTGTGATCACTTGAATGGATGGGGGCCTTCAAATCTTGACAAATTTTGGGCAAAATGTGTGATGAGCTCAAGGGAAGAGGAAGAACAGAGAGAGAGAGGAGAGGGAAGGGGAAGAACAGAGCAAGCTGGGCGAAGGTTTATATGCAGGAGGACCTATAGTACCGGTTCGTAGCACGAACCGGTACTAAAATCTTGGAGAACCCAGGCCGACAACATCCTGCCACCACCCTCATTAGTACGGTTAGTAGCACGAACCGGTGCTAAAATTACCACGAACCGGTACTAATGAGGCGGCCCGGCTAGCCGTTGGAACCGGAACTAATGTATACATTTGTGCCGGCTCTAATACAAACCGGCACTAATGTGCTTCACGTTTGACCCTTTTTCTACTAGTGATTATGAAATGCCATGCTGTTTAGCCAATCATCATGTATGTGAATTATATCATGCTATCATTTTTTTGTATTACGTGTTCCGTTTGTCGACAACATTTGTATATTCAACTACTGTTCCTGTGCATCAGCCATTTGAAGCGGTGATGGAAGTATCTGGAGTGAAAAGAAGGTATTGAGCGAGACAATGCTACTTCTTTGAAGCGAGACATCTTCTTGCTCTGAGAGAGCTCCTCGGAGGAAGATTGAAGGCGATGACCAGTCCTATTTCCCCCCGAGGTCTATGCTCATACTTGGCAGGGTTATATTACCCATGTCATGCATGTTGTCTTGCATTGCTTAGTTTTTACATCATATATAGATTGCCATCTGCTTGCTTACTATATAAATCATATATTTGAATTATATCATGCCATCATGTTTACATAGTACATACACATCATCTATCTGAATTATGGCATGGCAACCCATTTAATAAAGACATCATATAGTTATATCATCTCATCTGTTTAGTGTTTACGGTCATCATATTTAGAATTATGGCATTCTATCCATGAATGTATGTGAATTATGGCATGCCAACCTATTTAATAAACACATTATATAGTTATGTCATGTCATCCTGTTTACATGGTCTCATATTTTGAACTATGTCTTTCCATCTTTTTTAGTTAGCCATCATAATGTGAAATTGTGTCATGCTATCCTGTTTAGTTAGCCATCATATATGTGAAATTGTGTCATGCTATCTGTTTGGTTAGACAACATAAATATGAATTATTTCATGCCCTCTTTTATTCCCCACTATCCTTACTTTTGTCTATCATACAATGTCTATACTTTTAATTACTTTTCTTGTTTATCAGCCATTTGAATTGGAGGCGTGATGGCGTTATCTAGCGAATAACAACACGATCTTCAAAAAGATAGTGCTACCGGTTGATCTTGAGATAGAACCACGGTTATACTTGCCCAAGACGAGATCCACCACACATAACCAGACTCTACATGATTGTACCCCTACCCGGTTGGACGGAAGAACCAGCTACACCTTTTAACCCCAACCCGACAGATAGTAACTTGATTCGATTGACACAACACCGTCTCCACCATAGAGCACCCAAACACAAGCGGTTAGTAAAGGAACTGCGGTGCCCAAACGAGGACCACCACTCTAAATCCCAACTCAACGCTTAAGGAGAAGAAGATTTGTTCTCAGGTCGGGAGTTACGTAGCTATGGTTCATACTCATTTGCTCTTGCATTCTTGTATTTACTCATACCAACTATTTTCAAATTTGAAGGATGGATTGAAACTCCAATGGCGCCATGAGGTATGTTTTAAACTGTTTCTCTAAGCTGGTTTGCTATAAGTAACCTGCTCTATGTTGATTTCGAGTTTCAATTGAATAAGCAGTTATGTTCTCATGTCATGCACATTACAAGTGTTTTATTACTCTATAGTTACCCACACTTATATTACATCTATGCCTTTGTCTTGAACAAATATTATTTGAGCTGTGTCTCTATCTTGATTTGGCAACAAAAACTAGAATAATATAGACCATAAAGTGACCATGGCCATAGATATATGTTTGTTTCATGTTGTTATCCTGTCCACTTTACTCTTGAACTCATTTACCAAAATGAGTTTCATATACTAATATAGTAAACATGTGATGTATGCCTTGTTTCTCTTTTAGAATCACGGACAAAATATTGGAGAACAATACCGCGTTATCCAATGGTAAAGGAATGTCTGAGATAAGGTTCAAGATAGTGAGACATCCTGTTGGTCTCAAGAAAGCTGATAAAAACTATCTTGGCTGACGGTGAGGAACCCAAAGTCCCGTCTTGATGTAGTGTTCGAGTTACTCGTCACTACTGCTGGCGAAGCTCTTGAACTTCATTGCTGAATCAGTTCCTCTTCTTGAGTTTCAACTTCAAGTTGAAAGACATTGATCGAGATGTCTTGCTGACGGAAGTTGAAGGACTCGAAGTCCTGCGAATTCAGATGCATACTTTACGGTGCAACGACAAGCGGCTGGAGGATTTAAGCGTAAACAACGAGAAAGTTAATAAACGCTAAGCATCTTGCCCGACATTATGGGTACCGGGATATTGTTTCTTGAGATCTTGAAGTGGTTTCAGTTCTTGTCGTGGAAGCGAACACCTATGGGGCGAGGCCTTCTCGGTCCGACAAGGAAGGCGGAGGCCTTGAAAAAAAGCGGTCGGAAAGCGAGATTTTACCCAACGGAGCTCTCGAGGAGATAAAACTCCCTCTTGCTGCTTTGTGTTTCTATTACTGTTCTTGCTCAAAGCGTGGGTGTGTTGTAGTGTCGAATGAGGTCGAACGCTTCGAACCCCTTCTCGTGCGCATGGGCCTCCTTTTTATAGGTTAAAGGGGTCACCGACGGTAGCAGCGTAGAAAGAGGGTAAAAAAGTAAGCAGGGGTTGGTACAACCGCTATCATGATGCCCCTACCTAACTCGGCGGCGGGGACAAGGGCATTTAATGCCCGTCCGATCGCTCAACGGTGCAAAGAAGCGACCGTTAGGGCGCCACCGCTGCCACGATGGCCTTCTCGTCATCTCCTCTTGCCACCTCGCGCTTGGCTACCTGGCGCCTCGCCACGTGCTCTGGGATGGTCTGGGGTGACACGTCGTTGGATGCTTTGGAGCTCGGGTGCGAGTGGCAACCTTACTGTGACAAGGCGTTGTCTTATAACACCCGCAAGCTTGCCGCTTCGGGGCCTTGCAAAGAGCCTTGAAGAGCGTCATGACAAGTTTCTTAAATGCCTTGGTTGGCCTTCGGCAAGCTCCTCTTGCGGGGCCTTGTCCTTCGGCAAGCTTCTCTTGCGGGACTCTGTCTTCTTAGTTAACACTTTGTTCTTGAATGGCGATAATAGGAATAGCGAAGGGTCTTGGCGGGCCTTGACAAGCCTTGCCCAGCAGACAGCTACTGTTGCCGTGCACAAGTTCGGGGTACTAAGGTACCCCTACTTTAATCTACCGGCAGGAGCCCCGAACTGGGCCATACGGTGCCAGCGCTGTTGGGCTAGGCCCAAAATGGGAACAGAACGCAGTGGCTGGGTCCAAACTAAATCCACTCCGTATCCATCGCGTACTCCCATAGCGGCCTGCGTCAATCAGCGGCGTCGTGGGAGAGATGGGCAATACTTAAATCCGGAAATCGCGTAGCGTTACGCCTTGGTTGCATCCCGCCCGCAGCTCCCATGCGCTTAGGGTGGCCGGACGGTGGAAGCGAAGCCCAGGCGTTGTGGCGAGGCGTGGTCGGCCCGACACCTGCTCTTCCGTGCCCTGATTATTTGGCCGGGCGGCGAGCCCCACCTCGCTCCTTTAAGAAGGCGGGAGGGGCCGAGAAGCCGCACTCTCTCATCTTCTCCTTTCTTCACCCTGCTCCCTTTCTCTCATTAGCCATGGAGAAGGGAACCTGGCCCCTCGCCGGTGGCGGGAGGTGCCGAGCAGCGCACCCTCCTATCCCGCGCCCGTGGTGCAGAGCCAGCCATAAGGGAGGCGGGAGGCGAGTTCGTGGGCGAGTCGGCGCTCGGGAAAAGCGGGCCAGGCGGCGCGCCAGCTCCGCCTCTGCCCGTGTTCCTCTCCCCACAGTCCCACGAGGCAGCCCTTGCGAGTTCTTCGTCGAGCTGCGCCGGGCGCCTCGTCGTCGCCTCCGGCTTCCAGCTCCGTTCGGGGCCGCGATGGAGTTAGACCGCCCAAGACACTGAGGCGCACATGAGGGCTGTGGGATCAGCGGACGCAGCGAGTCGCGTTGTATTCCCAGCCCCTAATGAGATGTATCTTGATCGTGGGTGGAAGGCGTTCGCCCGTATCCGCGGCGATGGAGGGTTTACCCTCCATTTTAAGTTAATGGAGGCGATCTCCTCTCCGTCAAATTCTTGGTGCTTTAGCACGGGCGTAATCTTGCATGGACAGCTCCTCCGATATGAAGGCTCCCCCTCGGCGAGTGGCGAGGAGGAGGCGGCAGCGGCGATGAGGTGGCGGCGGGGATGGCGGGCCCGACTAGGTGTTGGGCGCCGCTTCGTGCGTCACCGGTGACCCCATCATCCGTGTCGCCGTCTCCTTGAACTCCCTGGGGTCATCTCCTTGGGCGGCTGGCGTAGGGAGGCTGCGGAAGGGGAAGAGGGCTGGCGACAAGGCCGTCAAATCGAATACAAGGCGTGGTGCCCTCGGCAGCGTCTTGGCGTCCTGCCGCCCGTCTTGAGCCCCGCTTCGGCGCTGCCATCACCGTCCAGCCCGAGGCCCCGGGATGTTCTCTTGGTGTCTTCGGCACTGTAGCTCGCCTAAGCGCCCCTTTGCCCTTTAGCCTCCTTGACCTACCTCACGAAGAGGGATAGGAAATGGATTCTGGGCATCTTATCTTTTAATTTGTAATCCTCTCTTTCATGTTTTCATCCTCTATGGGTGTGCACAGGTGGGATGTTTTTAATGAAAAGGGATGCTTGTTCACATATATGCTTTACTCAATTCCATCCCTTGTATGTTTTTACCCTCGCTTTTAGGGAACTTGCGGTGGGAACACACTTGCCGTGGCTAGTCTTGGAGTTTTGATCGACAGCCTGCTAGCGGTCTTGCTTCGGCAAGAAACCTTGTCGGGGCTAGTTGCGGCACACTTTCATTGTTGAGCAGACTCGAAACAAATTTAGAGGCATAACAGCCACGAGTCGATTCCTCAGCGCTACAGGTTTTTCCATACAAAGGCGATCGTTCAAGGGTATAACAAAAATTTAAAACGGCGTGTTCGGACTTTGGTAACAAGCTTTTACGTAAATGCATTGCCCGGCAAAACCATACTTCTTTGAGCGGCGCCGGTCCACACCTTTATCCTCTCCTCCGCCAAAGATGTCATGGAAAGAACTGCCTGCTCCATAGACAAGAGCAAAAAAGGTGTCGGCGGTGGCTCGATTTGGCGTCATACGATCGACCAAGAACCACCGGCGCTCCTCGATCAATTTCTTCCGCACTTGCGCCTTTGTCGAAAGTTCGGTCTTGAGCCAGCGCAGCGCTTGCGTTCGCCCTCTCCGCTTGACCGTTGCTTCTCGGGTGAGCAGCGAAGCGAAAGCAGATCTTGGCGCCAAGATCTTGGGCGTCTTGCATGAAGGTGCAGCTCTTGAATTGTGTGCCGTTGTCGGTGATGATCTGTTAGGGACTCGAAGCGGCAAACAATTGTTTGAAAGAACAGCTTGGCTTGTTGTCTGTCACCTTCCTCCTTGGTTCCGCCGGGCCACTTTGTGAACTTGTCGATTGCGATGTACAAGTACTCAAAGCCCCGACAACTTCGGGTAAAGGGGCGAGATGTCGAGCCCCAGGACGAAAATGGCGGGATAAAGGATTGTTTGGAGAGCTTGAGCTGGTTGATGTATCTGCTTGGAGTGGGCCTTGCACGCTTCACACTTGGTTACTTGTGCAATTGCATCTGGAGAGTACATCGGCGGAAGAAACCTTGCCGAAAAGCCTTGCGGCAAGTGCTCTTCGCCAATGTGGTGACCACATATGCCTACATGTATCTCCCCAGCAGCTCTGTCCATTTCCCGGAAATGCACTTCAATTTCACTACGTTGAATATTCTTACATGCAGTATGTCATCGACAAACTGGTACATGCTTTCGATTGCCGGGCTACTCTTTCCACTTCTTCTTGCTCTTCGGGAAGTTCCCCTGTCCGAAGGAAAAGGACGATCTGTTGTGCCCATGCCGGAGCTTGTGGCTCAACGACAAGGACTAAAGGCGCAAATGCTGCTGCGGGAACATCTGCTTTCACGGCAAGAATCTGTGATTCAGATGGAGCATGATGCTCCCCGGCAAGCATGTCGGGACACAGCTTGTCGGGAGCGTCTACTTCAATGAAACAAACCCTAGGGCTTGTCGGAGCGGACGGCTCCTCAGCACTCTTTGTGTTGATCTTGGGGACTTTCTTGACGGCGTCTTCCGGGAGCTCTACCGGAAAGTAGTCACCAGTAACCAACTTCCTCTTCTTGCTCAGTCCAGTTGATGGTGTGACAGATGGTTGAGTCAGGTTGAGCACAAAAATTCCTGGTTCCACAGGTAACTTGAGTGCGGCGCACTTTGACAGGCTGTCTGCAATGTCGTTCTAGGCTCTTGGAACGTGTTCCATCTACAGGCCTTCAAAATGCTCTTCCAGCTTCCTCACTTCATCAATGTATGTTTCCATCAACGGACTCTGATAATCTTTGTTTACTTGACGGACGACAAGCTGTGAGTCACCCCTGACAATAGGCTTCTTGATCCCAAGGTGCTGCGCGATCTGAGTCCGGCAAGCAAGCCTTCATACTACTCGTATTGTTTGTTGCTTGCTCCTTGGGAAAGTGCATGCGGAACACGTGCTTGAGGTGCTCTCCGGTGGAGTGCGACAAGTAATGCGCCCTTTGGCGCCTTGCTGACAGAAAGCACCACCAAAGTACATGATCCATTCCTTGTTTGCTTCCTTGCGAGGATGCTCCTCTGGAGGTTTCTTCATCGGTGTCGGCGTCCATTCGCTATGAATTCTGCCAATGCTCGGCTCTGAATAGTTGAAGTACTTTCAAACTTGAGGCCAAGCTTGACAATTCCGATGCCCACTCGACAATCACTGCTGTTGCCTCTGGATTCTGCATTATCCTCTTCAGCGAAGCGGTGACAAGCTGTGATCTCATGTGCTTGAAAGTAATGGCGCGGGTTCCTCGAGGCCATGAGAAGGCAGCGGCACGCACGCAGTACCTTGATCTAGCCCCTGCGGAAGGGCCCGACAAAATAAACTGGGGCTGCACCATCTTCTTATTTCTCTTCTTGTGGCTCTTAGATCCATCCTTGCGGGACCAGAACTTGTCGAAGCCCCCCTTGTCGCTGGACTCTCTTGCCGCGGCCGTTGGCTCATCATCCGTCTCCCTCTCCGCTACTAACGCAGCACTAACCACTTGATTGGTTGCCGCCGGATATAAACAACTTCTCTTGTGGCTTAGGTGCGACAAGTATTGGAGTGGAGGATAGGTATCTCTTCAAGTCTCTGGCGCAGCCTCCACTTCGAGTCCATTTCATTGGTCTGCCTTTTCAAAATTTTGAAAAAGCGGCGTAGCCTTCGATAGACTTAGAGATGAACCTCTTGAGAGCAACAACAGGCCGGGAAGTCTTAGCGCATCCTTGGCGTTGCCGCTGCTTGATCTGTTCAATGGCCCGATCTTGTCGGGATTGGCCCGATCCCCATTGAGATCTGAAGAATCCGAAGCTTGCGGAAGGAACTCCAAACCGCACTTCTCGGGTTCAATTTGAGATTGATCTTGCGCAGATTTGCAAAGTCTCGTCAAATATTGGATCAAAGTCTCTTTGTCCTTGCTCTTGACCACTATGTCATCCATGTAGCTTCTACATTTACGTGCAGCTGTGGCTCAAAAGCATATTGACTACTCTTGCAAATGTCGAACCAGCATTCTTTAGTCGAAAGGCATCCGTACAAAGCGATCGTGCCACATGGAGTAATGAATGCGGTTTTCTCTTCATCTTCTTCAGCCATGAAGATCGATGATATCTGAGTATGCATCAAGGAATGAAAGAAGATCACATCTGCCGTGGAGTCGACAATCTGGTCAATGCGGCGGCAAGAAATGGATCATAGGACAAGCTTTATTAACATCGGTGAAGTTAATACAAAGCCTCCACTTCCGTTAAGCCTAGCGCACGACTCTGGATTAGCTAACCACGTTGGATGGAGTACTCCTCGGACCAGAACTGCTTGCTTCCAATTTCTTGATCTCTTGACAATGAACTCTTGTCGCTCCTGCTTGCTTCCTAACTCTCTACTTGGCGGGGCGCGTGTGAGGACAAGCGGCAAGGTGGTGCTCAATTACTCACAGGAACACGGGGATGTCGGATGGTTGCCATGCAAACACGCCGACGATTCGCCGAGAAGCGTGGCATCGGCGCTTTCCTATTTAGGAGTCAAGCGTGTAGCGATGGTGAAAGTACCACCGGTGCCGTCCTCCTTGAGGAGCCACTTTCTTGGTCTCGGTGTAGCTGTCTTTGCCTTCTTGCACTTGCGGTGGAGCTCGATGGTGCGTCCTCGGCGGTAGCGCAGCACTCGAAGAGTGCGCTTGCGAGTGGGCATCGAGCTACTCTTGCGGACTTGGTCTTCTTCTTCCCCGGGAGCTTGGCGACAAGTGGTTTGCGTTACGCTGCGGTTGCTGCTTCCCGGTAGATCTTGTCGGTATAGATAAGTGCATCTTTCTTGTCGCCATGGACAGAAATAACACTTATTGGACCGGGCATCTTGAGCACATTATGGCGTAGTGAGAGGCTGCCATGAACTTGGCAGCGGCTGGGCTGACCAAGTATCCCATTGTAGGGCAATGGGAAATCAGCAACGTCAAACATGACTCTCTCGTCACGAAGTTCAGCTCGCTGCCAAAGTTCTTGGCGGCGTAATCTTCCCCGCCGGCTTGCTCCTTCCGGGCTGATTCCTTGGAAAGTACGGTCTCTTGAGCTCATTGTCGGGGATCTGGAGCTTCTTGAGCGCTGCGAGCGAGATCAGATTCAGGCGGCCCGCCGTCGACCAACATCTTTGCAACCTTGAGGGTTGCGGATGGTTAAGCGAAACCAACATCGGCAAGCAGCGACGCTGATGATGCGATCAGGGTGATCCTCAACATCAAAGATGATGGGCGTGCTTGGACCGCCGGGGGCTTCGCGACTCAGCAGACTGATTCTGCTGCGTTCACTCCGCACCCACTGTTTGAGTTGGCGGTGCGAGGTGTGTGAAAGCACCGCCCGTCGATCTGAAAAACCTCTGTTGCCTTATGGAACTCCTGCTCATCAGTCTCATCCTCCTCCATCTCATCATCTTCATCTTTGTCTTACGTCCTTATCGGCGGCCACGCAGAGGCCTATCTCCTTACGCTGCTTAGCCTTCTGCGGCGTCCTCCAGGCGGGGCGCTTCTTGCGGATCCTCCGCCACCTTCTGGGCCTTCTCCTTGCTCGGCGCTCGTATTCAGCTTTACTGTAGCTCTGCCATCTCTCAACCTTCTTGCAAGCTTGGAGTTGTGGCCCTTAGTGCGGTGGATCTTGCGATCTTGCTTGCGGAGCCATCACTGCTTGTCGGCGGCTTCCACAACCTCGCCCAGTCACCAGCTTTGGCCTTCTCGGAACCGCCCCGTTGGGGACTGCTCGACAACTAGCAGCATCCTTAGCTTTCCTCTTTACATTATTCCGTCTCCGGTTCTTCTTTGGGGCGTTCTCATTGTCGAGATCATACGCTCCTGCGTTCTCTCCGAAGTCTCCTCCCCTCTTCAGCCCGTGCACACTTAGCCGGCGAGCATATAGCTTCGTTGACATCTCTGATTTTACACATCGCCATCTCCTCCCTCATCCTGCTTGATTCTGCGTTCGATGGAGCAGCGATAACACGGCATGTCAGGCGTGCAGGGATGTTCTTGTTTTTGGCCCGAATCTCTGTATATACTTGCGAGGTTCTCCTTCCTTACAGGCGGCGAGATGAAGATCGCTCTCTGGCCATGGGGTTTGTGGCGCTGTGAAGGCTCCGACAAAGCGATGGCAGGAATCCGCCGAAGAGATGGAGTTGTCCGACAAGTGCATGAGCCAAAGATCGACATTGGGCTTGAGCACCGGCGGAAGTAGTTGGCGAGATCTTGTCGTCGTGCCCCCGCGCGGCTTGCACGCGATGGTGTGACCACGCGAGGAACTTCAGCGGATGTATCCTGCCATCGTACTTCTCGGACACGTCGCTTGAAGTTCTTGGTCTTGGGCCCTTTGGACCTGCCGCAGCTCCACAGGTGAGCAGCGGGCAACCTACAGCGTCTGACAAAGTCGCTGGTTCTCTGGCGCATGCATATCGACAGTGGGCCCAGTAGCGCTGTCTGATTGACGTCGCGCTTCTCTTGGCGCTTCGATGCAAGTCGCGGCGTCTTCGTGTCATCGTTCTTGGAGAACTTGGCATTGATCGCGCGAGCTTCGCGGGTTCGGCGATCTCGGTGGAGTCGATGTCGAGATTGGCCAGCGAGTCGCGATCTTAGCTTCGGTGCGAGGAGTGCGCAGTGGTAGCACCCAGCGGTCTTGTCGGCGTCGGCTTGCGCTGGGCGTCTTCTTTGGGGCTTGATGTGCTTTCGGTTGCGGGGCTTTTTCGCGTTAAGGCGAAGCCAATGAGGAGCTATGAATGGCGACCCTCGATCGTCGATATTGTCCGTATTTGGAGGGTAATCTAAGCAGTTGAGCTCGGGCCAGCGCTTCCTCTAAGTCTTAGGTGGCGGTGGTGGCGGCCAGGAGTCGCGGGACATGCTGGACTTCGCGGTGTTAGAAGAACAGCGTCTCGTCGGCGACCGCACTACGCTTCGTGCCGGCGTGTTGGCGTGTATGTTGGCCTTGGCGTCCGCGACCCACCAGCTGGCGCTTGTTCCAGCGAAGCGGTGCTAGGAGCACCGTGGCGTTGTCGATCTGCACACCTCTGGGAGGAGTGCGGTGGATGTCTGACGGCTGAAGCTTGCGGGGCCTTGTCCTTGGACGGGTGACGATGTGAGTCCCCGCCGGCGCCCGCTCCTCGCCGGCGTCCACCCACGCCCGCTTGCCCGATGGCGGTAGGATAGTCGTGAAGCGGGCGGCCACCTCTGAAGTCTTCTTCTTGGTGGCATGTCGATGAAGATGTTGATGTAAGCGCGCCTGAGCCGGATCGGATATGCACGACCTCGGCGTCCCCTACTGCGCGCCAAAGATGTCGTGGGGGTGCGAACACCTATGGGGCAGGGCTCCTTTTCGGTCCGGCAAGGGAGGCGGGGCGCCTGAAAAGAAGCGGTCGGCGAAAGCATGCGAGGATTTTACCCAGCCGGGCTCTCCGGAAGATAAAACTCCTCTTGCTGCTTTGTGTTTCTATTCTGTTCTTGCTCAAACGTGGGTGTGTTGTGTCGAATAGGTCGAACGCTTCGAACCCCTTCTCGTCGCGCATGGGCCTCCTTTTATAGGTTAAAGGGGTCACCGACAGGTAGCAGCGTGAAAGAGGGTAAAAAGTAAGCGAGGGTTGGTACAACCGCTATCATGATGCCCCTACCTAACTCGGCGGCGGGGGACAAGGGCATTTAATGCCGTCCGATGCGCTCACCGAGTGTAAAGGCGGCCGTTAGAGGCGCCACCGCCCTACGATGGCCTTCTCGTCATCTCCTCTTGCCACCTCGCGCGCTTGGCTGCCTGCGCCTGCGCCACGTGCTCTGGGATGGTCTGAGGTGACACGTCGTTGGAATCTTGTTTGGGCTTCCGGATCTGAGTGGCAACCTTGCAACAAGCGCCTTGCCTTGACCGTTGTCTTATCGCACCCATAAGCTTGCCGCTTTCGTCCGGGCCTTGCGGGAGCAGCGAGAACATCGCGACAAGTTTCTTGAAATGCCTTGGTTGGCCTTCCCGGCAAGCTCCTCTTGCCGGGGCCTTGTCCTTCCCGGCAAGCTTCTCTTGCCGGGACTCTGTCTTCTTAGTTAACACTTTGTTCTTGAATGGCAGTAATAGGAATAGCGAAGGGTCTTGGCGGACGCCCGGCAAGCCTTGCCGCGGGATGCTGCGACTGCCCGTGCACAAGTTCGAAGTCTTGAGGTACCCTACTTTAATACACCGGCAGATTCTGGATTTGTTTTTACTGCTTGGCGTTTATTTACTTGCTGATGCGCCAAAAGACAACAGTGTATATGATATGCTGCTTTGTTCCCTATATTTGCCTTTGGGCGAACTTTGATGCCTAGTGGTATGTAATATGTATTGACGTGATAGCCTAGCATAAGTTGCTTGCTTATTTATTTCCTTGTTGTCTTGTTTATTTGTTTGCTTGTAGTCGGTGCGGTTCTTTTTAAAACTAGGCCACAATAACCATGGGCTAATATTTCTTTGTAGTGACCTTTGGGCCTCTACGGGCGTGAAAGCGATGGGCCTTCTATGGGCCGTAGAAAGCAGTAGGCCTTATGGGCCGTAGAAACAATGGGCCTTCTGGACCGTAGAAACAATAGGCCTTCTACGGGCCATAGAAACAATAGGCCTTCTATGGGCATTATCATCAATGGGCCTTATCACGGTGTATGACCAAAAGCAGGCCATCGTTAATAGGCCGTGTTGATGGCGCTATGAAAAGCATTGCGTATTAACGGACCTAAGCGGGCTGATGTAACCCACGGGCTGAATTTGGCCTGGCGAAAAATAGCGATAACGGGCGTAAATAAGCGAATCTTTGAAATGAGCCCAGAATAAATGGGCTATGAAGGCGAAGATAACATTTCTTTGAAGCATTGCCCAAGCCGAATAACAGGCCCTTAATGGGTATAAAGTGATATCTTGTTCATTGCGGGCGATTACACCATGGGCGTTAGTGGGTGTAAGTGATACTGCTTTGTTCATTGCGGGCGATTTCACCACGGGCGTTAATAGGCCAAAGTTACATAGGGCCTCATATGGGCGAAAGGCGTCATGGTCGAAGTGAAAATGGTTTGGAATCATATTGGATGGCCGGATAGCGCTCTGGGCCCCTAATTGGCGGATAGGCGTAATGGGCCTTGGGTTAGCGGGCTGTAAATGGGCTATATCGCGAACAGGTAGTTGCGGAGCTTTCCATGGGCGGCACTGCCACCTTTGACCAAGTCAAGCGGGCGGCCTTTTCACGAGAATGGGCCTCTGTTGGGCCGTGCCGCGTGTCGGCGTATCATGGCGTATACGTCCAATGAGTGGATGACATCATCCCCAGCGGTGAGCCGACCGTGTTTCCTCCAACCAATGATGATTTTACATAGAAAATCCCCATTGGTGGGGCTGATAATTGATTATCGGATCCAAAACCCGACCCGATAACGCGGCGTTCGAATTCTGATGGATGCCGCGTGTCGGTCACCCTTGTGGCAGTTCGATGTGGCGTGATTTATCGTCATGGAAGTGGACACTTCCGTGATGATAATTTTAATGTGATCGAACACTTCTCTGACCGCAGGTATGACTATCTTGATTCTGTCATAAATTGGTCATGGATGTACATGCATGACAAAAAACACGACCTACTGTGACAAACACGTATCATCACGGAAGTGTATTTTTTTGTAGTGCAAGCTTGAGCGATGCTTTCTCCTTCGCGAGGCCAGAAATTATATATGTAATTACGATCACGATGAACAAGATGCATAGGATAGAACTTCTGGTGAAATTCCAACTTTAATCATTTATAATCCCAAGATCCCGTATCATCACATAGCCTAAACCATGTCAATGCATCTCCCTTCAAAGATAAAGGGAAGACCTTCCTTTTGACAACATCATCGGGAATACCTGCAAGCTTAAATAATCCACAAACTTCATCCACAAAGATAAGGTGTAAATCGGGATGCAATGTTCCATCTCCTGCAAATGGATTAGCTTGCTGTTTCTCTATCATACCCGAAGGAATTTCAAAGTGAACATTTTTAATAGGTTCAGTAGGTTGAGGAGCAACTCTTTGTTCTCTTGGTCGGGAGGCGAAGTTGCCTAAACAAGCCCCTCAAAGGATTAGTTTCCATAGCAACAAATGTGAAAAATTTCAGCACACTATATAAATGTTTCCTTACCAAGTTCCACTCACCAAAAGTGCTCGGTCCGACAATGGCGCCCGAAAAAGTCTTGATGACCCCA